>CAJNOP010002232.1:0-19071 GCA_905250075.1 Rotaria sp. Silwood1 | reverse complement strand
TATGACAATGGAGATTGATGAAGAAGATCCAGTTGAATACATTTTTGCGCTTGCAAAAGTACCGTTGCCATGCCCGACAAGTAGAGCTATATTGTCAGTGCTATTATTGGTTACAACTAAATCCATTCGATGGTCGTTGTTGAAGTCACCAATGCCAATAGAATACGGAGAAGCAGTGCCGAGCGAATATATCGTTTGTCTTATAAAAGTTCCGTTGTCATTCCCAAGAAGTATACCCACACTGTAATTTCCATGATTGGTGACGGCAATATCTAGTATGGTGTCTTCATTTAAATGACCGACGGCAATGGAGTATGGATGGGAATTAGGACCAGTTGAGAATGTGCTTTGCCTTGCGAAAGTGCCGTTACTAGCCCCAAGCATGATACCAACATTATCGGTACCATAATTGGCGATAGCAAGATCCATCTGTTTGTCGTTGTTGAAATCACCACTGACAACGGCAAGCGGAAAAGAATCGTAGCCTGTAGAGTACGTGCTTGGATTTGAAAAGCTTGCATTCCCATATCCATAAAATATGCTGACACTGTGTGTGCCGTAGTTAGCAGTGATAATATCTAATGCTGCATCATTGTTAAGATCTGCTATATGGATCCAAACAGGACGAGATGATTCAGTTGATAGAACTGTTTTGTTTGCAAAAGACCCATTTTGAAATCCAAAAAGTACACCGATGCTATTTGTGCCAAAATTTGCGATAGCGACATCCAGGCGATGATCGTTGTCAAAATCATCAACAGCAATCATGTACGGAGCAGAACCATAACCAGTTGAAATCATGACTGGACTTGCCACAGTACCATCACCATGTCCAAAATATATGGCTATATTGTCAGCAGCATAATTGGCAACAACAATATCTAGCGAGGTATCGTTGTTGAAGTCTCCCATGGCAACTGCTCGTGGACCATACTTATAGTTAATTGGATTTTGTGCCGTTGCTTTAAAATTAAGTTCACATTTTGGAACTAAATAACGCAAGAACAAAGAAATAAAGACTGATCAATTACTATGATTGAACTATGTCTAATGAACCGTATCAGATTTCGATAATTCTGATGATTTTCTATTGAGAATAGTCAGATCATTACAAACAAATCTGAGTGAGAATCAGCACTTTTCAACAGAACCTCGTTGAGTCTCGTGAAACTCATGGTGACTGAGGAAGAACAAAGACAGTAGCTAACATGATGACAAAACGAACTATGAACTTTTCCTAACTAAGAGTTCAAAGCTGCATTAGTTTCTCTCTTATTGATTATTGAAGAACATGCCATTAGCTACAATTAGAATATAATGATGATAATTCCGGATCGTGTTCGAAATCAAATGAATGTCAGTATGCCTGTGTTGCAAAACCCTTGCCATTGTGCCATGAGTATCACGCATTGTTGATTAACAACAAAAAGTAGAATACAATAAGTTTTTTTTGCGAGTATTCGACATTACACAATGAATACAACACTGATAGTTTATTAACAGTTATCACTTGATGAGTTGAGTGATAATTGATTTCTCATGTTGCGCATCGTGATCATACTCCAATGTTACAATATGACCTGCATAGCTATATGATGGTTTCGGGTAATTAATAAGTACTTTTTATTTGGTTAGAGGGCTGAGACGGCGAATAATTATTACTGACAGGTTATCTTATTGGGTAATGGAAAATATGTCAGTTTAATTTTTCGCTCCAAAGAAACTTATTTTACGAAAATAACACTGCGTTTCAAGCTTGATCAAATGACTTTGGAGTTGAGAAATGTGAATCCATTCATAGTTTCTCAAAGTTTGTAGTATCGTTATTTTCGAGATATAGTCCTTCCAGAAAAAAAAGCTTAAGATTACACATTTCGAAAAGCTACGAACAAAGGAGGAGGACGCATAAAAAGACAGATCATCTATTTGAAAAACGATTCAATGACTTCTGAGACAGATTACAATCCTATATGTTTTCTGCAGTCAGATGACTGTACAATAGCAATAACTTTGTGAAAACATTTGTTCGCCTGCCTATAAATAGTCTCATTTGAAAGACGAGTAAATTATCTACAAATTCTCAGATGAAAAGCTGAAGCTATGTCGAGATAATAGTGTTTCTATCGATATTTATGGTATGTCAGGAAGGTTCTGACTTCTTAATTGCTTTGGAGACAGCTTTACAATGGACTTTCTTCTTCAAAGTTTGATGCAGTTTTTGACGGACTACACGCTGGTAAAGTTTTCTTGTGGACATCATATTTGTACAGATGAGAAACCTCCACTAATCATCCTAGATCGATTCCAGAAAATCACATAGTCGGCTTCTGTTTTGTTTATATGAATACCATATGTTCTTCTGAAATGGCAGCACATATGATTGAAGTTTTAGGCACTATCAAACCTTGAAAGGCTTTAGCAAATAAAATAACTAGAAGAAAACTACACCAACGGTTAGTCCGTTAAAAAACTGCATCAAACCCTATAGAAACACCATTAGTTCATCGTAAATTCAGCTTATAGTTATCTTATTGTTGGATATAGCCGTTTGGGAGCAGTGACAATATGGTACATTAATCTGGATTAGGAACCATTGATTGGCTTTCTAAACAGATTAAATGCGGTGTCCAATGATTTGCTGTCTCATTCTGCATCGAAATAACGTATGAGGCAGATTAGATGGCTAAACTTTGCATTTTAATTTTTACTCAGTTAATACGTTGTGTTGTACTTTTTTCTTTCAAAATGCACAGAATTTCGAGAGACCTAATTTCGACCATGCGAAAACGAGATTTTCTTTGTACAAGATGAATTCGTTTTTTCTTATTTCATCTTTTTATCATCTGATAGTTTTTAGTTGAAAAAAAAAACAAAATGTACTACTAGATCCACCGTGAAAAGCTACACAATTTACATAGGAAAGCTTATTGTATTTGTTTTCGAAAGCAACAAAACTTTGTGCGACAATTTTTCTCACGGTCGAAATTCGATCGCTCAAAATCTTGTCCATTTGCAAAGCAAATGTAACCTGGTATTAAGTAATTGAAAATTGAAATGCAAAGTGTAGCCATTTTATTTATCTCAGCCGTTATAGACTTGTTTCGAAAATTCTGATGTAGGCAAATTCGTTTTCTTATGTGCTCTTCCTCTGGATTTCATGATTTCGAACACTTTGGATTAAAGTTCATAAAATAGGCTTTGTTTGAGACAAAAATTAAACTGACCAATATGCCCTCACTAGCAAGTAGTACTTACCACTGACTGGTAACCTTAGTAATATGAAAGTCATACTCATAAATACCTGTTCTTGGAGCTTAAAGTTTTCTCGTCAGTAGAATTCATAGAATAGAAAAGAATTCAAAAGAAGTCGTAATATTAGCTATATCTCAATAAAGGAATATTTTCACGAGCTAACTTCTTACAAACTCATTTTACACCTCGCTGCTTATCGTATAAAAAAAGACGATCTTTACCTAACGTTTTTCTTAATAAGGAAATTACAATGATACGAAGAATGAGAATAAAATAAAAAATCAAGAAAAGAATTGATCAGTCTAATGATGATTATAATTTGAAAAAAGAGTGAATCATGTTCGTGTTGCATCAAGAACAATGAATCATTGGCCCATCAATGCAACTCTTTTCATGGCATCTGTCTGTTTGAAATTTGAAGCAAGTATCTTTAACATTCTAAAATGGGCCAGGATCAATTTTCAAAAAAGATTTTTCAGTCAGACGTACTCTATCATACGTGAAAAAGGCAGAATGTAGGTATAGGCGTGTGAGTTTATAGAAGAGAAACATTCATCTAAATGGGGGTATATCGATGCTAATGTGAATGGATTTTTGGAATCTTGCTCTTCCTATTCATTATCATCATCCAATATGGTTTCCGTTTCAACTATTTAAGGTATACTTTCCATAGAGGTTAAATACAATGTGTTCTTTGTCAGACTATTTGTCCACTTTGTGAAAATGATCAACTACTGATCAGTTATTAGTCAGATAAAAGTATTATTTTATGACGTGTATACAAAGTTTTACAGCTTGAAAGAACTGTAACAGAAATAAATCACTAGAAAATATGTGAGAAAATGCATGAATCAAAAAGAAAGATTGAAAAAGAAAACGAATTTGCCTGAGCATGCTAGAAAAGAAGATAATTATATACGTATTCAAACATGATATCAGAACGAAAAAAGATAGTGATGGAATATGCATACTACTTATATTCCTTTACCGGTAGCATTAAGTGAGAAAATATAGAGATATGTGCCGTTGAGAAGAAATATTTACTTTTGTAATGTTCTATGAGAATTGAGTTGTATTTTCTCTTATTCTTTCGTATTTCTATTATATTCAAGAATATATCGATGAAATAGAGAAAAAGAAATCAAGGATAAGCTGCTGTTTTCATTTAGTGACGTGAAAGAGTACCATCAAAAACAATAGAAGAAGTGATTCTAGAGAATTGAATAAGATAAAGTTGATCTTTCAGCAATAAGTAACAATGCGTAACAACAATTTGTAGAAACCAACTCGTGAAATTGTTGTTTTATTGACATATGAAAAAACTAAGAGAAAACGCGATAAACTTCGTCTTAGAGAAACTTACTATCTGCGTTCCTCTAGAACAAAGCGGCAATGTGATGATGCTTTCTGGAATCGTTTTCTAATCTATAATTCCTTCCAATAAGTGAAATAGGAAGGTTCGAGTTAGAGACAAAGTATCAAATCTACTGATGATGATCACCTTAGTTGATTAGCGTTCGTCAAAGGATATTTGAAATGGAAAAGTGAAGCAGTCGTAATGCTTATAATTCTGTTCTCGCCAGATGCTTTGTGTGTTTTTAACCCAGAGTCACAATACAAATGAAACAGAACCGAATAAACAGTGGATTTTTATCGTATTGAATACGAAGAATACAAAGCAACAAGTACGTACCTGGTGATTTTGGTGAAGTAAAGCAAACTACCAGGATACCTATGATCGTAAGTATACTTGTAATCATAGGCAATACAAAGGCAGGTTTGGGTATGAAATCCGACATTAACCAATAAAAAAGCTTCCTAGAAAAGAGCAACAACGACAATATTTTACATTAAAAGAAAAAGTCATACATATTCTGTTGAAACGTATAATTTTTTATTCTATTGATAATTTTATGCTGAGCGTCTCTTGCATTTTGTACATTTGCTATCGTCTTTGGCTTGTTGGTTGAACTGACAAACTCACTTTTCTTTGGAAATGAGGACTTAGTTGATTCAGCGCTGTTGTTCATGCTAACCATTTCAATCTAAGACGAGATAGTAGGTAAGGAAGAACACATACATAGCATGCACATTTAAATAAATCTCTAACAATGGAGAGTTTCTACAACAAACTGTTCCTGCAGTATTTCTGCTGAATCCGTTCAGTCCACATACGTATAACGATACAACTTTTCTATGCCATTTCACCAATTTCTCAACTATTAAATAAATGTGTTTGATATGTTGAGGAGACTGCACAAGGTATCTGACGATAAAGTTATACTCGATGAAAACACTGTGCGGATACTGCAGCATATTAAAACGGTTATCAAAGCTACCGGTTATTTACTTTTTGCTGATTTTTATCAAAACTAATACACATTATTTTTTCTGTCTTCAATTCTGTTGTATAAATACTTTCAGATGGAAGACTTTCAACATGTTTTCTAACAATATTTTTTAAAATAGTCTCTTGCAGAATTTCAGATTCGTCGAACTTTGATCAAGACATCACAATCACCATTTTTAGAATTGTTACTTGGAGAAGTAAAACTTTCCTAGAATTTCTATATATAAAAGGCATATCGAAGTTATTTCGTCCTCTTTTCGACATGTGCAAAAAAGTTATCAAAGTAAGATTAGCTTTGAAAGAAAAGAATATTAAAGTATTTCAACGTAGAAAGTTTTTCTTCGTAGGGAAATGTGAGATTTTATTTGGGCTTATTACAGAAGACTACGAATATTGTCTATGCAAGCTATGTCCGATTTTGTCTATGTTTGAACATATTCGGCGAAATATGTTTGTTCGAAATCTGAATATTACGAACTGATAACTTTTTGACGAAACTATACCTCAAAGAGTTGAAGTGAAATAGTGAATGGTAATTTCTGGTTCTTCACCTCTTTTCTTCAATTGCGATTATGTTGGATACTCTGTTTAATAGCATTAAGGCAACAATAAAACCAAATGATCGAGTTTATCGTTTCAATAATGTCTATAAATAGACATCAATGACAACGGTTGGCGAGAAACATGTAGGCCATATCAATTGGTACATAGAGAGAAAAGAGATGATCACCTTCAAACGTATGAAAAAATTTTCTTCGGGTAGCCGCCTGTTTTGAACTGACATTCGAAAAAAATTGTCAAGTGTCAGCAAGAAACAGCTCGATTCCTTACTGTTACTGGTACTACGAGTAACATTTAAAATATACCGATAGTGTCTCTGGCTGCAATGGACGAACATTGCATAAGTTATGACGTCTGAAAAAAACCTCATCAATTAGGTTTTTCTAGATCGGCAAATTAGTCTTCTCTCCTCTGTATATATCTTTTCGAATAATATCGAAATATTGCTTTAGCTATATTTCCGGGAGGCCTTGATTAACAATATATCAGTTAGTTTATTTTTGTTTGGCTGAATCTTCTGAAAACCTTATGCTTTTATTAAATCGACGACAACAGCTCATTCACAACAATGAAAACGGAGCTTTTTTTGCTGTTTAAGAATCCTGCTGTTATGTATGAATCTATTCTATGAGGTTTTATAGAGTTTTCGAATAACGTCCATATCATTCGGTCATTTAAATCAACTATCATATAACGCTTGTAAAGGTTACTGATTCAAAACTTTTGCTGTCATGCTTTATGATGAAAAGAATTAGTCGTTACACTTAACTATTGGGATATCCTTGTTCAGTTTTCTACTGTCATTTTTGTGAAATGAAAGTATAGAAGTTTCTCTCTTTCTGCTTTCAAATTTTTTTGCGTTTACGGTGGATACTAGACTTTTGCCTCCAGATCAGTGCTGTTCGATTTATTTTTATTGTGATAAACAAAAACTCTAGACTTCATTACATGCTACATCAGAATTATACCTACTGAGAAAGTCAGTTCTCGCATCAGTAGTAGATCTCCAGTTAGGATCATAGAAAAATATACTGAAGTGCTCTATAGTTTCTCTTATTCTATAAAATCAAGTACTTGACTTTACTAATTTATTTGGTGAAACGGTGTATACTGCTGACATTTTCTGTGTCGACATAGATGCGTAAGGATTTTAAATAAAAGAACCGATCAGGGTTCTCTCTTATGATCTGTTTGGAATCTACAGGGTATCGTAAAAGTTCGATTGAAAAAGAAACTTAGATATTTTTTTAACAGTTGAAGCGATTTTCTGGAGCTTTGTATGGTTTCGTCCTATATTTCATTAAAGTTTTATTCCTTGTAAAATTTGTTTCTGATAAGTGTAAAACTAACTATTTACAAATATAAAGCACACAGCTATGGTTTTCAAAAAGGTGTATAAGAACATCATATAAAATTTATTTTGATCTTGTTATTCCTATCTCGTATAGTTTTCATCAAAACTGACAGTTGACTGTGGTTCTTTAAAAAATGGATGATTTGAACGGTTTTCTCATTCTTTTTTATAAATTTTCCAAAAAATTCACTACTAAATTATCATTTTCACTTTTGAATTGATTACGTGATTTACCGAAGGGCTACTTTTTTAGCACAATCATTAATAATAAATCAATATCGAGAACTGAGCGAATATAGCTGGTGTCACCGATACCGGTGGCTTCAATGCGCTCATATTACAATCAAAACGTGATTTCGATTAAAATCTAACAATTTTGTAAGAGTTCCAAAAAATATGTACGAGATGCGTGGCTAGCCACTGGTTTTCGATCGATTTGAACGACAAGGGCAATTTTGTTAATCTGCTAATTGCGATATTAATCAGCCATCATAAATCGATAAGACTTGAAATTATTATGCAATTTTTAAAAAGCAACATTTCTAGTGAAATACTAGAGAATCGAGTAAAAGGGAAGACCTAGACTAGAATACCCTATTTTATTTCACAGAGATGGAGTATCTCTGCGCTGTAGTGTCCGTGCTTTCTATATCAACATGTAGACAACAATTATTACAAGACATCGGTCAAATATCTAGTTCAGATGGAAAATAAGATTAATAATAGCATCGAAATTTTACATGGTATCTTTTATAATTTTTCGAAAACGATAACTCTGTGCCGTACATTTGTTAGTAGATATGAGGCAATAAAAAGTAATCAACTATAATAAGAATTCCAAGCTGTTTCTAAATGTATATTCAGAAATTTTTTTCTGAGTTAAAATTAATCCAGTGGAAGCAAACCTTCGATCGGGACCCAAAACGACGTTTGTACAGAATTTTGTATGTACTGAATATTTGTACATTGACTGAAATTGTCTCAATTCTAATTATAGGAAAGTCTTCTTCTACGCTAATTTGTAGATATTTCGTTACCCACATATTGCTGAAAAATATCAAAATCTATTCTATTGTAAACATCACAAGTTTCCAAAAATCGGTTCTTTTGAAAAATGTAATCTCATTTACAGAATGACATTCAGAAAACTGCTTTTCTGATTTCGACTGTTCTGAGATATTACTTATTGAAACCCATGATTTTTTACAGTGTGAAATTCTCTGTAAAAGTAGAAAGGAAGTATTATACCAAAACAACCTGTTGAAAAATTGCGCATCATCGGAAAAAGCTTATTTTTCGTGGCACAAACAACTTTTTTTAAATTTATTTCGGCATTTGTTTGTAGCTAAATAGCCACAAGTCAAGACCAAGTTCGAAGGATATATTCGAAAAGATGTTGAATTATCTTCAAGTCGAGCTTAATGTCCGAAAAATGAGTAAACATGGTTATTTAGACCTTTAAAACTTATCTTTTGCACAAACGTTCTTGTTTGTCCCTATCAAAGATTCGCTCTTACTGGACTAACTTTAATTCAAAACTGATTCGTAATATATATTCAGAAAGAGTACGAAATTCTCATTCTAGCTGACTACTTTTGATTCTCTCCTAAAAAATTTAAGTGAAAGAAAATTGAACATATATTTTACAAAAAGACTTTTTACACACAGATTATTAGAGACAAATTTTACATGAAATCAAGCTTCAAAAAAATATAGAATAAAACTATACAAAACTCACGAAAATTGCTTAAACTGTTAAAAATATATTCAAGTGAACATGTGTTAAAAATACTAATCTTCTTTTTTATTTGGACAAATAATAAGAGCAAGCAGAATGATAATTATTTGTAACATTTAGTTATGTATTTTATATTTAGGCTAACCACAAGAATGCAACTGCCACGTTAAGTATTATTTAAAAAGAGAATCAAGTCGACTTCTATATTCACCACAGAGAAGGTTGCTGTTTCCTGAACGATCCCTAGGAATGTTACGGGGAGTATGAGTATCTGAGGATATTTTAAGGGGTTCTTGACTAAAGCAAGAAACAGAACAGTTAGAGACCTAATGTGACTTTCTGACATCACAGTGCTTATATATCCTCGTACTAGAAGAAGCCATATAATATGTACTAGCGCATAAAGTTTTCAGAGTGGTTTTCTAGTTTATTTTTTCGATAAAGTTTTCAAAAAGATCTTGAAAAAGATTAGTCTTTATATTCAAATGACTATTATCTCGGAAAAATCCATCTGGTAAGCATGTAATGACGAAGCACCTACTCCTTCACTAAGACTGATTTAAATGCTTGAAGTTTTGTCCTACTAATGCTTGAGTTACCACTATAATACTTCGCGCAGCTATTAATTTTTTTCAAATACAAATTTCTGTGTTTTGTAACCAAGAAACATCTGAAAAATGCTGAGTGCGCGAAAAGATCGTTAGTAATCGATGTAAAAACAAACACTGAACTGAATTAAAATCTAAGACTATTTGTATGAGACCCAAACGTTCAGATTATTACTAGCAAGGAGAGCTTGAAAGAATGTCGACAAGTGAAAAGGTAAGATGAATTCTGCTCGACTACTTTCGACAGTTGTTTAGTCTGGAGGTTGGTTGGCATCTAAGATATTCATGACATGTTGTAATGCGCTGTGAAGGTATATTCGCTTTCTCCAAAATTACTGAAGGGTTTGAAATGGACACAGCCAACTATTGTCGTTAAATCAGAGATAGATATCAACAAGAATCCAACAAAAGGATCTACCAATCACTGTTAATGTTAGTTAACATAAGATGGGCTGAAATTCACACTCAGAGTCACATCTAGTTTCCTAAACGATTCACAGTTTAAAAAAAAGTCGAAAACCGCTAGGGATCTTGATCAATCCTCTTTTGAATTCTATCAGAATTTTGAAATTTTCTGGCTACGCACTTTCTTCAAGATTTAGTCGTTTTCTTAGGTAAAAAGAGTGAATCTTTGAATGATTCTGATTGAACCAACCAAGGATCTGGAACGAAAGCGTCAAGAATTGGTTACAAGCAAATACAGTGATTCTGCTAGAATCTTACAATTTTTTATCTTAGTAGATTTTTTCTAAATTATTCTTGATGTTACTGTAGTATATATTTGATTTAAAAGATTTTTTTTTTATTCTTTTTGTCCGAGGATATTTTTGAGAAGTTATTAAATAAGGTGTTAATTGTAATTTAGTTATTTCAATATTTTTTCATTGCACAGTTGTTTCTGATCTGTGGCAAAGTACCCGTTAAAGATGTTTATGGTTTCACTTGCGCATGAGAGATGTGATAAATATATTTTTGAAACCCAATGGGATCAAAATGTAAGTAGTGAAATTTTGTCAATAGGAAAAGAATATTCGAAAAGGTATGAATTTTTTACGGCCTTTTTCGGATGATTTCTATTCATTTAAAACAGAAGTACTAGTTTAAATTTAAGTCCGATTTCAAGATATTGAACTTTGAAGTCACATACAATAACAAGACACACTTCAACTGACCTAGCCGATCGGAATGTATACTGAAGGTCTAAATAGCAATTGTTGATGTGTTCATTTCTTTTCTGTTCTGTTTAGAAAATCCTTCGAAGCCCCTGTTAGGAATATTTGTAATATCCTTAAGGAATCCTAGATCAATATAACAATATGTGGACAAAAATTTCTTTTTATATTCGAAACTATTGAAACTGACAGGATCTTGAGCCAAAAGCATTGGCATACTGATCAGGACCCTGAATCGAATCCTGCAAGCATTTTGGAATTCCATAACAATACATTTCTTTCACGATTTTATCAAGGACTTTCCTAGCGGACGCCATTTGGCAATACCTCGTCGTAAAGGAGCCAAACTTTTTAAACTTGCTTTTCAGCTGCAGTGATCAAAGCAATGTGCTATATCATTTTTTAATAGGAATATACTTATCACTGGAAAAGGAATATCCTTCGTTCCGTTAATGAGAAAAGACCTTTTATATCCCTATTGAATTGCGAGAGCTTCCACATAGTCTCTCTCAGTTTTACATCGACTTATTTTCTGGCGACAATTAACTATGATAGTTTTGCAGCTCTGATCAAGTTGTACAGAAATTTGCAGTTAGACTTTCATTCGACTCATGAGCTAACTGTAGCGGAGCAGGCTCAAAAGTTGATTTTACTAAAAAGATAGTCTCGAAATCTAGCTGTTTTACTCTCCATAATTTCTCTTACGAAATTTCAAGGTCATTGTAAAAAATATCATAAAAAATTGCCCATTTAAAATAATTTTCGAGTATAGACTTGTAGCACTCATTTTTTGAAGAGGCTAGTGAATTCGTGAAACAAGCGGCACTCAATACTGAAATCGAAGGAGAAGAATAAAGCAGAAAGGTTTCAAGGCTAGTTGTCGATAAAATTGACTTTTGAGTTTGCTTTGTTGCAGTTAATGTATGAGTCAAATGAAAATCAAACATAAAATGCTACACGACTTGATAAGGACTACAGGTCTAGTATACTAAAATCTTGTCAGAAAAAAGTAAAAGTAAATCTCAGAGTAATCAAAACATTGTATACATGCTTTTATCTTTTTCCTCAATTGATTTTACGACTAAATGAAAAAACTACAAAGATTGCACTTTAATAAATAAAAGATAAAACCTGAAATTTGAAAAATATTGACCCGTAGTGGCCGGATGTTGCCCGATGGCAGCATAAAGCCATTAGGCACCTCAGCAGTTCTTTGTTTCGATAAATTCACCTTTGCTATCCCCTTGATATCGAAAAATGTTAATGACGTATTCATTACGGATAAGAAATATAAAAGATATAGACTTGTGAGGTTTTAGCTTCATTTTCTTAACATATGGAATACTATCAATAAAAATAAATGCAGCAATGAAAAAAGATTTGATAACAAAAAGGATAGGAAGAATAAAATATATAAAACAGAGAGGGATACAGGACAACGTCCTTTTTCCTGTCTTCAGTCCAACTCTGATACGGAAGCATGTTAGCAGTGAATTTCGATTTCGACACATGGGTGACGCACCAGCAAGCAACGAGTTAACAATTGCTTCCCATATTTTATCATGTTTCATCCGTACGTTAGTTCTCCGTGTTTTCTGAACTTTTGGGTATCACGTAACTTAAATTTGTTCTTCTTTCTACTTTCGCCCATAATCACCGAATAAAAACGTACTCATAAAGAGATTAACTAAGTGCTAACATAAATAGTTAAGTAAACAATTTCAATGAGAAAACCACAATATTTTCCATCGATTTTTACGTTTAGAATTTCATCAAGAAGGAATAACTGTTATAATGGCAGAAAATGTTTCACATGAGTATCAACTCGAAAACCAAATGACTGGTTAGCTGAAGGTAATAACAAAAACTTAAGTTTTGCTCACTCGTTCTGAACACATCTGTTCTCAATAGAAACGTGTTACACTACCGTCAAACTCTTAAGACCTTTCCCTTCAAAAATCGATTCCAGATTTAAGTACATTCAAATCGTCTAAAATTTTCACGGCACGTTGCAACTTAAGTGGAGACGCTACGATAAAATTTCCAATTCTATACTATGATGTTTGATAGAGATATGAACCAAACAAGGACAAACTATAGCTCATTTCGCAACCCATTTTTCTCTATCCAGACTGTTTCAACATATTAAAATTTATTTTGTTTGAAAGAGTATTCTAGGATGAAAGGCCTTACCAAGGGACACCAATTTACATAAGTATTTGTATATATAATAAAAAAACAAAGCTTAATTAAAAAAGCACTCTGTAATGCTCTTCAACTTGATATGCTTTTTCTAAGAAAAAAATTAACTATTTGAATGAGCCTGGACAGATAAATTTTGGTTGCGCATTTGAATAAGTATAGTCCGAGAAAAAACGAAAGATATTTTTTTTAAGAAGTGGATGACAAAAGTTATCAAAAATTTTGCCTCAAAACGGGATTTCGATGTAAAATCCATATTGTTTTCGAAAGAGTAGGGCGTGGGCTACCTCCAGAATATATTTATCCCAGTTTTCATTTTTTTCACAAAAATTGACTTTTTCTGAGGGAGAAGACCTTATATCATGTCAAAAGAATGAATAAACAGGCTTCCGATATTATGTCTTTGAGAAATTAATTTCGAAAAAAAAAATTTTACTTCCGACCTTCTAACTACGGCTCAAAGAGGGAATATAGCCCCATCCTAAAACTTATTACTTCCGCTAAAAAAATTGAGCCTGCGTCGCCCCGATTAACGCTATAAAGAGAGGATGTCAGTACTATTAATATGGTATATATGTGGACTAGTCAGCTAACTTTTCAGTATGATATGGATCCGATTTTCTAAACAGATAGTACATTTATAGACCGATTATTATAATGAAACTTAACACAACCAATGCTTATCTCACCCAGTGAAATTAAGTAACGATACAGTAAAGAAAAGATGCAAGTAGTTGTATTGATATTAGATAGTAGCGATGGTTACTCTCCAATTACTCATTTCGTTTAGAGAATTTTTAGTCAGGCTTTTCTGACCACTTCTAATTAATATTTTTCTGGATCGGCGATGCATGTATTCGTCGTGATTTCTTTTGAAACCAAAAGAGGCATGTATATATTGTGGATTAAAACTAATTTAGCATGAAATAAGTGTATACCTCATATAAAAAGATATTAGCTTTAAATTGCTTTCATTCAAAAGATGATTCAAGAAATAACCATACGGAAATAAATTCATCTGCGTGCACCTTTTTCTGTACGATTTCTCGTTGAGGAATGAATGTGAAATTTCGAACCTTTCAAGGTAAAGAGAACTGAAGTGATACAGTCACAACGGTCATGATTATAAAGTTTTCCATTCCTTCACTTGTCTCGAGAAAAGGATTCACTCTCGCTATAACTCTTTGAAGCAACTAGAGCTCAAACAAGGTGCCTTTTTTGCTTCTGAATATCACTAAATGTTGCGAGATATGCCACGATTAATCTATAAAAAAGTTTTTCCAACAAAGTGAATATGCACTTCACTTTGACTAAAATGATAATAAAAAAGTTCAGTTCAATCGATTTCAGTACGAAGAAGATAGTGGAAAAAATTGTAAATTTTCTTCCAAAAGTTGTTCCCAGCAAGACAAAAAAGAGAATGCAAATTGTCTGCTTTCATAGTGTGAATCTTGGTATCGTTTCCTCTTTTTTTGATCGAAATATGAGTTCCAATTTTTCATTTACGTGAAGTAGGTAGGAGATAAGTGAACCTATTTACCTGTGAGAAGAAAAAACGAAAAGCTTAAAAAATTTGCACCGCAATGTGCCCGAGAGAAAATTATTCTGTTCTAAAAGGACTACAATTCAAAAATTTAACTATAGCACGCAATCCGGAGATCAGTTACTTCCATGGAAGGATGTAAAAGTTCCAGTGCCGATTGGTTGACTGGGCATCCATCTGTTTTAGATATCCAGTACACCGATCTAGAATTGATTCGAAGATCAATATCTTTGTTTTTGATCAAAGACTACTAGGGCCAAAGAATCCAAATCCGAAATTCTGATTTCAAATTCGAAATCTTCGACTACGAAAACCTTTCGTGAAAAACAGAAGATGCATCCGTAGTTGAATGGCATAAATTTTGCTATATAAAATGTACCAAAAAAGCAGATTATATGGATCCTTGACAGGTAACAAGTTCGATTTATACCGCATTAGTAGATTCAAAGGTCGCAAGGAATCATGTTTGCTAATGGAAAATCTGCGTCGACTACAGTTCATTACAAAAAGTTAACTCTTAATATGTTGTGTTGAACCGTTTTTATTACAGTTCACCCACTGCTTTGACCTCATAGTACTGATGACATAAATTTTATAATGAAAGTATCTAATTTTTTTCTGCTAAATATGTTTTCGACTATTTTCAACGAAGAATCATCGGAGCAATGTAATACGAACAATATTTTACGGTTTAGAATCCTTAACTGTCCATCAGCTGTTGTTTTTAGAGATATATACTATTCAAACAACAATTCTCTATAATTATCGTGCTCCCTAGAGTGAAGATTACCGATTTCTTGAACAAATGATTCGAAGAAAAAATTACGTCAGCAAATGCTTTGCAACTAACAGAAAAGATATAAACTATCAATTTACAAAACTAGTTGCTAAAATATTTGCTGATATAAAAAGTTTGTTATCAATATGTTACCGAGTGATTTCAGCAACTATCAGAGCTGTTTGTGTACACTATGCACAACATCCACAATTGAGTAACTCAAATAGTAGCGACGAATCTTGATATTCTTGGGTAGTAGACTTCTATTTCTCTATGAACCAGAGCTGACTCTATTCAAAGTCATATAGTCTTGATTTTTCAATTTTCTATGCAGAAATCGATATTTAAGGGATTAATAAGCGGTACATACTTCTTCGTCACGGGACTCCATCGTACACCTTAGTATTTTGTCACACCTTTGATCAATCAGGAAGTTTTCGCTGCTACGTTTGCTTGCCATGTATAGAAAGCTATTGAAATATTATAAATAATCTCTAAATAGAAAAGAAATTAATTCAGCTTTTATTATCAATGATGAGTTATCGGGTGATGTAAATAGAAAAGGTACTTTTTTTCTTCCTTTACTTTTAATACACAGTAGGAAGCAACTGACAAATTCTACACCCGCATAATACTTAGACTTGACCAAAAGTTCTGATCCTGGTGGTTGAAAATTTATAAAGTAATTGATATGTAAAGTTTCATTGTACGAATTCACAGTAGGTGCCTCGTCTACAATAATGTATATAACAACTCTATCTTGAATTTATTTCTAACATTCTTTTAGATTAAGATAGTAAAGAACATTTTCGAAAAAGAATTTTAAAAACTTTGAACAAACTCTTAGAAAGGATGAAACTTTGTATAAATAATCATGGTGACTATTTTGAACATTTAATAAGGTAGAACAAAAAATATCTTCTTTTGAATATTTTTATGTGATGTTCTCAGAACGTTCGGTCAACCCAAGGTATGTAGCGTAACGTTGTCTGAAAAACGTTATGAGTATTTTATCAGTATACTATCCCTCATTAGCTAACAACTAACAGAATCATAGCGTCAAATATAACAAGCTTTCTAGACACTCTCGAATTCAGTTTTTTATATCTAAGTTTGATTCTTCTGTGAGCATTGGTTGAAGTGGAAACCGAATTCAATCCAGTTTATAAAATAGTGAATGCTACGTAGTACAATTCGTCGTATAAGAAAGAAGATCTATCTTAACAATCTTATTGAAAAAACGGTGGTTTCACAAATGAGTGATGAATATAAAATTTTAAAAAACTGTTTGAAAGGACTTTGACCGATTTTCTGATCTATTTTGAATCAGGATATCATATGTGGTTTTGTGGAGGAATTCATGCTGTATCGAATGGCATATACGGTATCAAATCGGTGCTCTCTTCTTTGTACATAGAAAAGAGTTAGATAGTTATGGATTTCATCATTCGAAAGAACAAACAAAGATGCATCGAATAGTACTTTATAGATTTATTTTTCTAACATCATTATTTTAAGGTGTCCAATGGGTCCGTTTGAAAAAAGCCTACCGCGTGCGATGATCACAACAGTTTTTCGATTGTCACGTGTATATTCAAATCAGCAATGAAAGTTTTGCAAAGCTATACAATTTTCAGATGTTCAGAGTTACTCATTCAGGTGTTAAAGATATTCTAGTCGAAGCTAACTGCAGGTCTTTATCTCTTTTTTTATTATAATTCATTCAATAAATACTGATTCGCCGTGTCTCTTAAACACATATGACACAAAAGAAAGTCGTATGAAAATTTTATCATTATGACATCAGCTGAAGAATAATGAAATACCATAGAGAAATAGAGCATGGTTTGAACTGTCTCTGCATATAAAACGAAAGTTTGCTCAAGCTTACTGTGCGGTGCTATAGTAGCATTGCTACTGTTTGGGAGTGCTAAGTAAACCCTTTGTAAAAAGAAAAAACCTTCTTGACTTCAAGACTCCTCGAGAGGAGTACACGCTTAGGACTGTAGGAGGAAGGTTTGGTGTTTTATTATTTCCTTTTGATCTTTATACCATTTGACGCGGAGCAAATCCCTCTACAAAATCACAAATGATATCCTGCTTCAAGATAGATCATCAAGTTCGGCAAGGTCTTTTTTTCCTTTGTCTCGCGTATTTACAGTAAACGCATAATCATAAAAATTCATCAGAAACGAGCCACTATCATGATTTTTCTAAATCAACTCTGCAATAACTTTTCGAAGATTTGATAAGGTTCAACCATCTTTGACCTGCCTCAGCTACTGGATTGAACTATAGTGCTCTTTGAAAATACTATGGCTTCGAATATCTCGAACTGAGGTATGTTCAGATTTCCAAAAAACGAAATTACCCACATTTCTGAAATTTCCATCAACTCGATTATTATATAGCAGTGCTAATCAAAAGTTTTAAGACATATTGGAAATTTCAGCAATTTTAGAAATTTCAGTAAGTACGTCTTTGTGAAAATTTCAGAAATTTCGAAAATTACATCATTTCAAGAAGTAACGTACAATTTCGAAAACAAATGCTTGAAATCTCCGAAACTTCCAAAATTTCCTTTTTCGGAAGTCTGAACACTGCTGATCGAACTGATATTTGGAGTCAGTGCTAATCTCACGAGGAAAGTATTCCTGCTGATTAATTGTTTTTGAGTTCGAACTCTTTGAATAAAGTAGATCCCAGTGAGGTAAGAAAAACATCAAAAGGAGCAGGGTCTCTAGGCATTCTCTCTAGAATTATCGCCATTTTACTGAAACTTTCCCTGCTGATAGCTCTACTTGTAATTAGTATGCACTGAAATTTTCAGCTAAAAGAAAGTTTTACACCACGAGATATTGAATTTCCAAAAAGAGATGAGACTCTCGCATCTTTCATGGTATATGAGTGATTTTTGGAAATTTTATATCTCTTGAAGGAAACAGTTCTTTCAGTTGAAAATTTCAGGGAATTCTAGTTACAAGCAGACCTATCTGTGGGCAAAATGTCGGATCGAAATACTGTCATTCGATTTGTTAGTGTATGCCATGCTATAGGCTAAAACTTCTGTAAAATGGCTGTAACCCTGGAGAGAAGGCCTATGGACCCTGATTTTTTTGGGGGTTTACATCCTCACTAGAGTCTCCTTTATGCATAGAGTTCGAACTCAAAAATCATTTATCACTTGGAGGTACTTCCCTCGTTAGTGCACTCTGATCGAAAGCATCATCCCACCTTCAATTCTATGATATTCGCTACAATTACCACTTCAATACTATCAACACCTTGTGAGCGTCATGTCTCGATAGTTTTGGGCATCTATAATCGCGCAGCCTCTGATTCGGAAGCCAAGTGATACAGTCATCTTCAGTAAGGATTTGTTGAGAAATCAATTCGAAATAACGAAAACTTGACTGATACATTCAACATTTCCATCAATTACTAGTAGTCTCTGATTTTAAGTCTGGTATCAATAACTCTAGCTAGTTTCAGTCAATTCGTCTGAAATTTTTA
>CAJNOP010002231.1:0-19074 GCA_905250075.1 Rotaria sp. Silwood1 | reverse complement strand
AAAAGGATGTCGGCTGATTCAGCTAGAGTATGAGTATGATGTGGGTGAAGTTAAAAAAGAATGTTAGTGTCAACAGTCACATCTACACCCACACCATTTGAAATGACGGGAAAGATTTTTTAATTGTTGCTTTGTTTGATTTTCTGGATCACCGAGATCTCAAAAACCTAAAAGTGGTTGGCATGTATTTCTGGAAAAATTAAAATTTACATAGCATTGATGATTTATTGGGGAAACTATTCCCCTCGTCCGAAGGGTCATGCATATTTCTGTCGATTAAAGAAATCCTAGATATCTGGAACGAAGTGTATTGAAAAGAAATTTGTCGACAGTTGAATAATTATTGGAAAATCAATTTTGAGAAAAATGGGAAAGATGGTTTTTTTTTGTATTATTACTTAAAATGAAAGCAATATATAAATATATTACATGTCCATTGAAACACCTATCGTTATAGATCAGACTGTCCTCGCATAACGTACATCACGGTAGATGCCACTATTTGCCGTTGAATAGCATAGTAAAAACAGAACAGTCATAAGTTATTTTTTCTAAAACTTATTTGTTGTTCTACAGTTTAAAAAAGAATGATAATGATTGAATGTTCGTTTTTATTAGTAATTAATAAGAAATATAGTATTTTATTTTTATTTACAACATGTATTGAATGGTATGGGTATTGGGAGTAGATGTGCGTAGCATGTGGATGAACAGAAGAATCACATCCACACCCTTGAACTATAGGGAATCTCAAAAATGTGCCTTTGAGATGTGAAAGATTTCATTATCTCCGAAAAATATTTGTTGATTTTTCAAATCTGACCGGACAAAAAAAAATCTTACTGATTACTCTTGATGTCATTATTTCTCCAGATAGTGTCAAAGATCATTTATAAAACTTCCAGAACCAAAATTATTTTTATGGATTCCTATACCAAGAATCTTAAGCGATATATTCATTTGTGTTTTGCAAAAATCATTCTTTTTCACATAGCTTAACTTGTTTTTAGCTAGCAAACCTTTCTTTAAAAAAATAAAACAAAACAACGTGATTTTCAAGGGGAACGAAGCAGAAAGCAATCGTTTCCGTAGAATTCTAGCTAGTACCTGAGGCTAAAAACTTCTCTAGTTTGTTTTTGTACTAAGAAATGCAACCAAGTGTCTAAATGTACTAGAACCTGATGATGACGGATTTTAGTAAAACGTATTTAATGTTAGAAGCTTTTGTGTTATTAGCAAGAAAATGAAAATCTTCGATCTAGCGAACGAACTCTTGCAAAATCTCACCGAAAACTCATCCATTTTGCTTATTAAAATCTCAGAAAACACCAATATAAACGTCATATTCAGAATCAGCTTTAACAGCTGCATTGAATTACATACATTTCATCGAAAAACTTTATCTATAAGAAATTCACGTGCTTCCCATCAGGTGACTTTGTCGAAAAATGTTGCCTGTGATCAATTTCGGATGAATTTTTGGTGGGTTGAGTTGTCTGATGAACTATATATGTGATTTGATGCAGTCTTGAGGGATGATTTCGAATATGCGGCTCCCTTTGCTGTTTTGTGATCGTCAAATAGGTAAAACGTTTGGATTTCAGGCAAATTTTTAGCAAGGTTTTGGTCTTCAGCTCAAATAGTTCCATTTTCTCACTAACAACGGAAATATTTTCAAAGTGCATGGGTATAGATGTTCTGTCCCGCACCTCCCAAACGCCCTACGTTCACATCTACAATCGTAATTATAAATTCTTAGCTGCGATCAGGATGATGCATGATAGTGCATTTGATGATCGCCCAGTACACTACATAGCACACGAAATCAAATATCGTATTGAATTGGATTCTTTCTTGAAAACTTATCTAATTATTTCGTTATCTTAATGTTTCTTCTAATATGATACTTCCATTCATTTGATTATTTTTGTACTTATAAACGATTAGAGGTCATTCTATTTCTTATGCTATCAGTTTAATACAAGGATTTTTTTGGGTTTGTTTATTATGAAAATGATATTTTTGATATTAGATTAAAAAAAAAATACATATTACAAACAAAGTTCATTGACACTTTTTTTTTCAATTATAAAATATTAAATCTCTGTTCTAACAAGGAGGATATTTGATTTTTAAATATTCTAATAAACATTTTGCCAGTGTTATATTAGTGTTATATAATGTGGTAACATTTCTACTCTTTAATTGTGTAGTATTACGTACATAATCTATTGTTGCTACATTATAATAAAGATCACTTGTTGATATATCTGTTCCATTATATAACCATGTTTTACCACCATCTGATGTTTCTACTCTAGTATAAGCAAGATACATTCCATTTCCTTTCAAAGATATACCAGTAGTAAGAACTTGAGCAAGTAATCGACCAGGAATAGAAAGAACAACAACTACGCTGCTAAAAGGTAATGTACGTATGACATCATATTGTGTAATTTTGTTTCGAAGAATATCATCAATACGTACTGCTCCTCCATTAATAACTCCAATAGTTGTCGAATTTTTCGTTGTTAATTGTAACATACTTTCACATATTGCTTCAGTTAAAAGTGTTATAGAACTTCTAACAGATGTAGCTCTTCCATCTAGTTCAATACCAGCAGGTAAACATGATACAACAGCATTTGGTTCATAGCCTAATGCTCGAAATCCTTCCATACCTAAATTAAACCAATAATTTGCTACTGCAGCTGTATTTTCTTCATCTGGTACTTCAGATGTCACTTGTGCTAATATACTATAAACACGAAAATGTTTTGTATCTAAATTATAAGCACAACGATGTATATAAACAGTAAAAGCATTAGCATCTGCTTTATAAATTGGTACATATTTTGTTCCTCTTAGATAATAATAATTATCATGTTCATGTCCTCCAATAATAATATTAATTTGTGGAATATTTGAAGCAAGTTCAATATCTATTTCCATATCTAAATGTGTTATAGCAACAAGTACATCATATGTTGTATTTGGTAATGATCTTAAAAATTCTTGAACATAATTAACTAATGATGATCGTTTGATGATTCTAGCATAGCTACCAGTTCCATCCATAGTTAAACCAATGAGAAGAATTCGAACAGTATCAATAGTAATTATTTTATATGAAATACTTGATCCAAATGTTTGATTACTATCAAGACGAAATACATTAGTACTAATCCAAGTAAATTTTGATTCATTCATTCGAGTAAGTAAATCTTTTTCAGATAAATCAAATTCATGATTTCCAAATGTTGCAAAATCAAGTCCAAGTGTATTCATTGTTGATATCATTTGTTTTCCACTTAAAGCTGTTCCATTTACTATTGATACACTTAAAGCAGATGGAGAAAGAAGATCACCAGAAAGAATTGTATAAGTATTAGAATTTTCTTGTTTTAATAATTTTCGTATATAAGCAACACGAGATAAACCACCTTTTCGTCCTCCATCAAGTGGTAATAATTCATAAACATCATTCATTTGTAAAAAACTCCATTGAACATATCGACCATCATTAGGTAAATCAATAGGATAACCAATAATTCCATTTGCAACTGCATAAATACTGGTAGAAGAAGTTTGACTGTTACGCCATAAAACAGCATAGACAATAGTTAAAACAAGAAGACAAATGATAACTAAACTCAAAAGAATATATATAAGACCATGTGGTAGAAATAATGTTTTCAATCGATCGATATTTATATTTGCCATCAATAAGATTTAATCTAATAAAAATAAAGATGCAAGAAAATGCTTGAGAACGACTGTAAGCCTTGCCTTCATTTTTAGCCAAATAAATACCTTACTCTCTTTCTGAAATTCATAACCATGTGAATTCTTCATCTCTCTCGAACGTTGTTTTTCTTTTGTCTAGCATGTACAGCATGTAAAATAATTATTCTTATATCCTGTAATACTTATCTTGTGAAACGAGTTTCTTAAACGACGGGAAAACTATTTTCTGGACTCTAACTAAAATCATTCGACAGATCCAAGTTTCTATTTGTTTTATGCGAAAATAAACATGTCCTCTAAGGAGATTTTCATAAAATTTTGTAAGATTTTCTATAAACTACTTGACTTCATATGCAAAAAAAAAAATAGCCGGACACATGTAATTTACTTTTTATGATGCCTTTCTTCTCCATCGGAATATTTTGAGTTCTATATTATTCGGCTAAGAAAACAGTTCTTTACATTTTGATATGTATTAGAACTGACAAAAATTTTGATAGCAACTCAAAAATATCTGTGGTTCTAAAGATTGTACAAAGCATCTAAGCTTTTTTGGATTCGATGAAATGAATATCCAACTGAAAAAAACAGATTTCTCAAAAAAAAATCATTAAATGAAAGACATACTAATTGTTAATTAAAAGTAGTCTTTCATATAGGTCTTCTGATAATGTTTGTTTTTTTAGGGTGCAAAATAAAACTTATACTTTTTTTTGGACGATAGAGAGTTGTAGAAAATAAAAATTCTCTAGACAATGATATGGTTGAATGCACAATAGTTATTTTTTGTGAATATAATAAGAACCTTTCTTACGAAGCATGATTTGAAGTGAAGAAAAAAAAACTGTTTTTATTCTATTACTTTATACAGGGTGCCTCAAAAGTTCGATCAAAAAAAAAAAACACGAATACTTCTTTAAATCCTTCTGGCTATTTACGTGAGATTTTTACAGTTTCATTGCGTATTCATTGAAATTATTTTTGAAAATATCTATAAAAACATCATATAAAGTTTATGTTGATCTTATTATTGATTTTCAATTTCAATTGATTGATCTTGATACGTATGATGATAAATTATCTCTTCTGTTGCACTTACTCAGAGAAATATTCTTCAGAAATTAATAGACTGTGGATGTAACACAGGAAATTTTATCTTTGTGAAATAAAATGAAATTTATGTAGCATAATCTTCGTACTTCGAGACTGGAAAAAGGTTTGAACGTTAATGAGATCTTTTTTTCTCATTAATAATGTTACCATAAAAAAATTATCCAAACATTTGATTTCCTAATATCATATAAGGAACACTTATTTTTCAAGATTGTATAATAAGCTCAATAGTTTCATGCGTCGATGACGTCTGCTAAATATATCATTAAGAAGACAATGAAAATCAATAATAAGATCAACATAATTTTTATATGATGTTTTTTTGGATTTTTTCACTTATGATAGGTTTATTCATTGAATTCGTAAATAATCATTTTTTACACCTATTAGAGACAAATTTATATGAAATGAAGCTATAAAAGCCCTCCTAAATCGCTTGAAAGTTTTACAGAAATACTTATGCGCCTGTTTCGATCAAAACTTTGAAGTACCCTGTATATGCCGAGTCAGTGAATGAAGGAATAAAAAATATATACCTATACGTATATGCCATGCATACACATTAGCAGAACGAAAAGAAAACTTTTTCTTCCTTCACTTTAAATTATACTTCAAAGGGTAGGTTCTTAATATATTCACAAAAAATAATTATTGTGCATTCAACCATATCATTGTCTAGAGAACTTTCATTTTCTACAACGGAGTATCGTCCAAAAAAAGTATGAATTTTATTTTTCACCCTAAAAAAACACCATTATCAGAAGATCTATATGAAATACTACTTTTAATTAACAATTAATATATCTTTCATTGAATGATTTTTTTTTTTTTAGAAATCAAAGATATGATTCGATTCAGTGTAGTTTTTTCTATGAAGTGATACATTTTGAGTTGGATTTTCATTTTATCGAATCTCAAAAACTTTGATTCTCTGTAAAACCCTTAGAACTTTAGGTATTTTGAAGTTTTTAAGATTCTAACAATATGTTTCACGGTTTTAATATACATCAATATGTAGAAGATTGTTTTTGTCTATCAAATGATACATAACTCAAAATATTCCATATGAAAACTTTTACAAATTGTATTTAAACGATTTATTCTTGTCTAAGAAATAAAATGCAAATATCTCACAAAAGACATCTACTTTATAAAACGATTTTGAATTTACACAAGCCCTCAGCCACAAATATCAAAATTTAATGGAAAGCTTTCTTAAGCTCATGAATTACTATTTTTATATATTATGATTATTATACTAGACCAAGTATGAATGTTAAAAAATATTATAACTAAATATATTTCAATATATATGTCTTTTACGATCTTACTCTTCATCGAAGAATATTACTTTTTTTTCATTACTTACTTGTGCTTTACACAACCTATCAAAATACAATGAATATGAAGCTACTGCAACACGATTAGTTAGTCGAAACGTATTAAACATGTGTGTTAAAGCAATTATGCACACTTACCATAGCCATTGAGAGTCAACCCAATTGTACTTCTCACTGTATCGCGATTCAACTATTTTTTTCTCTTTCGTTCGATTACAAGCTAAAATAAATGAAGGATTGTGAAAATAGATTTTAAGCTTGCAACGTTTATTTTTTTTTTTTTTGTAATGAGTTTTTATCAATATTTTTGAATAGTATTCATGGACTTTAACAAGTAAAACTTGAACGAGAAATACAGGTTTTTTTATGTTAAAATCAATATTCTTTATATTTTTAAAATCAAACTTGTTATTCTTCTCATCTAAATTGTATTTTCATTATCAATCAATGATGATTATTGATAAGATGATACTTTGAACATGGTAGCTTAGTCACCTTATTTCGAATATATTGTATTTACTATTAATATTGTAAAAGTTTAAGTTCCTAACGATGAACATAATATTCGGTGCAAAATTCTTTGGAAAAATGTCGAGAATCATTTTACAAAATTCAACAATCGCATCAATCTAAATTTATTTCTGTTTAAAACGTAGAGCACTCAAAATATCTTTGTAACTTGAGTTTTTGGTATTTCTAATTGATAGGTTCATGTTATTGTTTCCGTTAAATTGGAAATTAATCATGTCTACGAACGATGCTTTGTAAGCTCTACAAGATCATTTATTTAAAGTTTTGTTGATTAAAAAATGTTTGTCTTGTAATATTCATTCTTCGAGCTTATCATTTCATTTATTTCAGATAGGGAGATGTTAGTTCTATCAAGTAGTGTATCCTGATCATGGCTCGTAACTTTTAGTGTTACCAAACATTAAATAAAACGTTACTAAGGTTGCCGAGCCTTTTAGGATTAATCAATGGAATACGCTTGCACTCAGTACAAATCAGTTAAATAAAACATTTTCTGTTTCTTGTCTACACTTGGGTGTAAAATATGGATGTGTCGATCTGTGCCTGAATGAAAAGAAGAGTCATAGCCATCCCATATTTGGCAACATCCAACCCTCACAGCTACATATCACCTGCACTCACATACTAGAATACTCCGTTTTCAAGTGGAACTGCTATTGACCGAATAAAGACTGAACTTTACTAACTGTTGCTGCGTAGTATTTCGATGCAATGTTGAGATCATCTTCAATTATTGATTTCGAGAATATGACTGAGAATTTACCATTTTCTGCAAGTTTTTTTAGTAAAAATGGAAGCTTTTCTAAAAGAAAAATTTGAATGGAGGTTGTGAGTATTTCTCTCATCTTTATACTCAAGCAGATCCACATGCGATAAAATATGACTTTTGAGCTCAGTTTTAGATGACAAATAAGAAAAAGAAAGTGACGTGAAATCTTAAAGCAAGCAGATTGATAGAAAGTTTGAATTTTTTCTAAATGAGCGATTTTTATCCGTTTTTACACTGTTTGAGTATTTTTGAATTCGCTCACTTACAAGAGGATAGAAAAAAATCGAGACCCATATATGATTGATCAGCATATCAAACCTTATCGAACGATGTATGAATAAAATCAGAATTGTTTGCACTCAACTTTTGCATTGTTGGCACCTTACTGTTCATATACAACAGGCGAAATGCATCTGCAAAACCCTAACCTATCAAGTCTTTAAAAAACACTATGGTCTCTTTTATGATTTATAAGTAACAATGCCATACACAAACCTATCGATTTATAATTTTAAATGAATTAAAAATTGAACTTTTTCTTATTAACATCCACAAGGCGTTGTATTTTAATATAAAGTAAACACATTTCTTCGATGAATGATTTATGTAGCATTTCGAAGTACATTAACAACTAATCAACATTAGTACTAAGAATAAAAGGGTGTGGGTGTTGGTGTTGGTGTAGGTACTAGTCGCTTCACCCACACCAACACCCCACACCATTTCTCACACTTGTACAGGATCCTGTTTAGGATTTCTTCGCGTTCCTGGCCAGATGTGTTTGTAGATAATGAATAGATGCTCCTTCAAGGATTCATTCATGATCCTGCTTAGGATCCTAACAGGAATAATGGAGAGGATTCTGTCAAGATTTTATCAAATTTTAGACAAGATCCGATACGGATCTTGATACAAGGACTCAGTGAACTTTTGCAGCTAAAACTGAGCAGTATCTCAACAAAAAGCTAACAACAGAGTATATCAGTGGCTATTCTTGTCAGTTAATACAAGTAGAAATTCTACTCACATTCACAACTACATCTTGTTTTCTAATTTATTCCAAGTTCAACAACAATGGTAACCTGTTCAGGATCCTGATGTAATCCTTTTCAAATCCTACTAGAATCTTGAAATTCCGTGGCTACACACTTCTTTCAGGATTTCGTCGTTTCCTCATGAAAAAAGAGCGAATTCTGGAAGGATTCTGACTGAATCCATCAAAGAGCTGGTTCTGAAACATCAAGGATTTTCCCTAGGAAAACTGCAATAGCTCTTTCTGGAAAGCTTTTTTTCATGTTGAGAAATCAGAAAGAAGAGCCGTGAGTCACGATCACGGGCTGGGCTCACCGTGACCGTGACGTGATCATGACCAAAAAAGTTGGTCACGCCGAGCACTATTCATCAGTAAACAAACACTACAGACAAGAAATGAAAAAAAATATAACAGTAATAACAATTATTGACAATACGTTACACTCTTCGAAGTGTCTTTTTTCAGATGATAGCTCTAATCTTTTTCTATAAAATTATATATTGCGATCAATTGACTCGACATAGTTTTGTCATAAATATCATCGACTTACTTAAAGAGGTCGAAACTTTTGAATCATTCTTTCATCTCATTGCGAAATATGCACTCCTTGGATGACATAGTGAAGGTGTATATGTACGGCAAGAGTAGACCTATACATCTCATTCACATCAGTTATGACGAAAATTTTCTGTTGACAGTAGAGAATAATACAAGGTATTGTTTTTGTGGTCGTTTGCCATACAGTTATGAAAAATAGTGAATTTGAAAAGTTTTCAGGATCCTACCGAAATAAAACAACGTAAGAAGAATATTCGACTTTCACCTTAGAACAGCCATGCATAATTAACGATGAAGCTAGAAAATGTAAAAAATATTTTAGTGTATATCAACATGTAGTTGTTTACATTAGAAACAAACAGAGTACTACGTTGATAATATTATTCTCTTTTCTTTTAATGCAATTATAATTGCCTCTCATTCATCTTTTCTGCTCATTATGTGCACTATAACGAAGAATGTTTACCATGTGCAAATGCAAATAATTATCACAAATAGAATCGTGCGTTAATAAACACTTAATATTAAAATAAATCAATGCCCGTCAAGCATAACTTGCATTAGTAAGAGAATCAACCTTTTTTTCTCATATTCACAAATCAGCTATCACGAGAAACAAGGTTACAAAAACTCGTTGATTCGTGGAATACAAGATATACAATAAACAGGTATATATGTATAATAATATTGTTCATTAAACGAAACAAAAAAGTCACTATTACAGATTCCAAAGAACTAGACACAGAGTATAAATTATTGGAAAAAAACATTCGATATGAATAACTAATATGATCGAAATCATTACAAATATAATTATACATTTCTTGTAGTTAGGTAATATAAATTCATAACATAATAATAAGAACATGGTAGATATATCGTTCTAAAAAAGATATTCTCATAGCATAAATCTGTAAATATCAATATATATATATATATATTGCAAATCTAGTTTGAATATTGATTTCAAGTTCAAAACTTAATTTAACATTATTTTTCTACTTTTTTTTCGGTTTCTTAATGTCTCCATCTTAGAAATATTACCAAGAATATTTTATAGTGAAATTAAAAGTCCACCGGAATCTTTTTTTTTTTGTTTTGCTTTAGAAAATATTTTATTCTTTGACTTAACTCATTTCTATGGGATCCAAAATAGTTTTACTTAATTCTAATAATTGGTCTTAATAAAAAAAAAACATATATTACAAAAAAGGAATTATAGAACTAACATGAGGAAAGAAAGAATTGAAAGTGTAAGTTTCATTAGTTATTTATATATTACAGACAAATTAATGTCTTTTATATAATCAAACTTTTTTCTAATAACAAAACATGATTGACTGTAAAATTGTTACTAATAAGGAAAATGTCTTCAGATGATAAGAAACTTTTGAAACGAGATTAGTATTATTACAGAGTCTATTGAGAATAGAAGAATCCAAATTACTCTTCTCTTATCGCTTTCTTTTCGATGTATGACCATTTTACTAAATTCATAATTTTATGCATGATAACCCAGAAAAAAATTCATGTCTCAATATTAATCTGAAAGTTTTCTCATGAAGCCATCTTATAAACTCTTTCATATACTGAAAATTTCAGCTATGACATAGTTTTTGTTTTTGAAAATGACAGATTCTCAAACAGCGAGCATATTATAGTAAAGATTCACAAAAAAATCTAGTTTTCTTGTAAATTTTTTATCTTTGGAAAAAAAAACATTCGTCTTAGTTAAACTTTTCGATGTATGATAGGAGTCATGCGATTTTTTATGATACAAATGTCAGATCGAATTTTGATAAGATTTTTTTCTTCCTATAATATGCACTAAGTCAAAAACTTACAAAAATTTGATCACTTATAAAGAAAGCAACAAAAAGATAAATTATTGTAGATTTATCATTTGAAAAAATTTACTAGTCAGATGAAAATATTAAATCTCAAATGTTTATGTAATTGAAAACATGTGTTTAATTCATTTATGACGTAGTTCTTGAGTAAGACATCATTATTATACCCGGTTTTTTTAATTTTTTATAATTAAATTTGTTGTTTTTAGTTATTTGGTGATCGTATTCTTCTGTGATTTTCTTCACTAAAGATCGACGTCAATTTTATGAATACTCAACTATCATCAGATAACCAACATCGTAATGATGAACTCATTACAACATCAAACATATTTCGTCAGACAACTGAATCAAATAATCTTGATAAACAAAACAACTCCAACAAAAGTGTCGAACCACCGTATGTATTTTTCTTCAATATTGATTTGATGCATATCAACATTTCTTCTCTGATAAAAAAAAGGTCTTCTTCGTACGGAAAACTAACTGTCATGCATATCTGTTTGTTTGGAATATTCATCATCATAGTAATTATTGTTGGAGTACTGATAGTTTGTTTTACTTCACCCAAACCAAGTATGTTCCTGATTTGTTATTTTAATAAATGATATGATTATTGAGATGTCTATTAAGTTTGAAAAAAGATTCTTTATCTCAAATATATTTATCATAAATAAAAATCATTTTTCGTATAAGTCAAAGATTACTTTGAACTATTTATTCAATCAGAAATAAATGAGAAAATTTATTTAATGAACTCTTCATATGACAATGAATAATATCATACTAGAATGATCATAAAAAAAAATGACTTGAGCGAATTTCAAAATTCTGTTTAGAAAAAGCTATGCCCAGATATCGGCTTTCATTTGAAATCCCTCCAAGCTCTGTACGTTTTGTAGGAAAAAAGTTATAGGAATTCTCTTGAAAGTCATCAATGAACTATAGATAAGTCGAGAGTTCGGTTTAGTTTGATATATGAGGCTGAAACTTTTACCGGAAACATCCCATGTCGTCAACTATTAATGAAACCTGACGATTAACCGTTGTTCATTAAAAAACTGACGGTTCGAATGGCTTACTACATTTTTAATCAAGTCTTTTATACAGGATGTCTGAAAAATAGCTCCCTATTTTAAATCTTTGATTACTCTCAAACAACAAAAGACATTGTAACGATTTTTTCATTATTTTGCAGCATGTGTCATGAGGTTTTGTTGTAGATCAAACAAGCCGATTGATCGTTTGACTCTCTAAGATCCAGTCCAAATTTCGTTTTGACAATATCTCAAAAAACTCATTAATTTGTGAAGGTTATTATTCTTGTACTAGAACCAGGGTGTGAATGTGGATATGCGTATCGGTGTGTGGTGTGTATGTGCCATTGTGATATGTGTTTGGACAGTGCAAAAATATTTACCTAAACCGACACACCAACATCCTGGGTTCTAGTACAAGAATAATAACCTTTACAAAATAATAAGTTTTTTGAGATATTATCAAAACGAAATTTAGACTAGATCTTAGAAAGTCAAACGTTCAATCGGCTTGTTTCATCTACAACAAAATCTCATGACACATGCTGCAAAACAATGGAAAAATCGTTATAATATCTTTTTTTTGTTTGAGAGTAATCAAGGATTTAAAATAGGGAGCTACTTTTCAGACATCCTGTAGTTTTTCTATTAAAATAATACTTTCCATCTTGATGAAGTCAACTGCCTCTCAAAATAGTCGCTTTTAATAATGCCATCTACAAAAAAAATCAAAGTCGAACTTGCGAGCTCATAGAAAGATGTTTTTCTCTGTGTAAAATTTTACTGTTTTTTGGTAAGGCAGTCAAAGACAGCTGATTAACGTCATCCAAGAGATCTCTAAAAAAAATTGAGTTTTATGGTCAATTCAAGTGCAGTTCTAATAGCGTTGAAAAAATTATATACAGAATTATTCTCAGTTAAATTTTGTTTTCTTTGAAGGAAATAAGAAGATTGAAATCTGTTTTACACTATCATTATCTTTTGACAATTGTTTCAAATTTGACAAAAAAATTTTTCGCAACTTTGAGAAATTTCTTGATTGCAAGAAAGATTCAAATGTTCCTAGTCTTAGTTTTGGACTAATATTTTATATGATAAAAGTAGTGATGTTTGATTTCGACTTTTACTAATATCAAAGAATTATATTTGGCTAAATTCAAAATAGTCTATTTCTTATTTATTGAAAAGAAAGTCTCTTCAAAAATCGAAATTATATCTTAAGAATTTATTTTATTCTATCAACTAACATCTTAATACCTATGTTATTTGTTTTTATCAGACTTTTCCATTAGTGAAAAAAATATAATTGACAAATAGATAATGATCAATCATTGATGTTTAATTCATTTTAAATCGTGTATTTTCAGAAGAAACATGTGACTTTACTTTTCAACGAATGATGAAAAGTTCAATTGTTACCAATTCACAACCACGATCTATTGCTGTCGGTGATTTTAACAATGATCATAAAATGGATATTGTTGTGGCGAATTCTGGTACACATACTATTGGAATATTTCTTTCACAAGATGATGATACTTTTACAAATCAACAAATATATTCAACTGGATTCGACTCTCATCCTTATTCGCTCGTTGTTAATGATTTCAATAATGATACTTATTTAGATATTGCTGTTGCTAATTATGGTACCAATAATATTGGAATATTTTTCGGAAATAAAAATGGAACATTTGCTGATCAAAAAGTATTTTCGCTTAATTCTTCTCGTCCATTTTTTATTACTATTGGTGACTTTAATAATGATAATCGAACGGATATTGCTGCAGCTAACTATGGTACTAATACTCTTGGTATCATTCTTGGAAATGGTAATGGATCGTTTCAACATCAAATAACTTATTCTACTGGTTATGATTCTCTTCCGTATGCATTAGTAGTTGGTGATTTCAACAAAGATAATCGACTAGATATTGCTGTAGCTAATTATGGTACAGATAACATTGGTATTTTTCTTGGATATGGTAATGGAACATTTAAAAACCAAAAAACATATACAACTAATTTGAATTCGAATCCAACTTCTATTGCTGTTGGAGACTTCAACAATGATAATTATCTCGATATTATAGTCACACATTATGGCACTGGTCAGATTGGTATATTTTTTGGCTATGAAGATGGCATATTTGCTGCACAAACAATGTTCTCAATCAGCTCTAATTGTCATCCATATTATATTTCTGTTGGTGATTTTGATAAGGACAATCGACTAGATGTTGTTGTTGCTGATCCAGAAAACGATCAAGTACATATTCTTCTACAATATAATAATAGAAAATTTGCTACAACAACTACATATGATGGAATAAGTGGGTCTTATCCATTCTCTGTCGTTGTGACAGATTTTGATAATGACAATCAATCAGATATTGCTATAGCCAACTATGGTACTAATAATGTACTTTTACTTAGTCAATATTTTATAAAACCATCAGTAAGACAAACGAATTATTTTGTTGGAAAAGATTCTCGCTCGTCTTCAGTCGTTATTTATGACTTTAATAATGATGATCGATTAGATGTATTAGTTAATAATTTTAACGATGATAATTTACTTTTACTAACTGGTAATGATGATGGAAGTTTTAAGCGAACAAAAACATATTCTACTGGAAATAAATCAGCTCCAAATCATTTTTGTATTGGTGACTTTAATAACGACAATCGAATGGATATTGTTACGGCAAATTATGGTACTGATAGTATAAGTATTCTTCTTGCACAAGAGAATGGATTCTTTTCTAATATGACAACATACTTTGTGGGTAATGGTTCTACCCCGTGGTCAGTCGCTGTTGGAGATTTCAACAACGATAGTCGATTAGATGTTGTCACTGCAAAATACGGATCTGGTGGTTTCGGTATTCTTCTTGGTTATGGTAATGGGTCTTTTGCTAACGTGATGACATACTGTGCTAATATTTTTGTCGAGCCAGAATATATTGCTGTAGGTGATATCAATCACGATAAACAGTTGGATATTGTCATCATTGGTTGCAAATCTGACAATGTGGGTGTCCTTCTTGGACATGGCAATGGAACTTTCTCTGATGCAGTGACCTATTCTACTGATATTTACTCTTGTCCAAATAACGTCGATCTCTTTGATTTGAATAATGATAATCATTTGGATATTATTTTCTCTACTTTAAATGGAGGTTTTATTGGTATTTTTCTTGGATATGGGAATGGGTCTTTTCAAGAAATGACAACATATTCAACCGGTTCTACTTCGTCTATTTACGACATTGCTATTGCTGATTTTAACAATGATGGTCGACATGATTTGGCCTTGACTAATATTGCAAATAACGAAATAATTATCTTTTATGGATACGGTAATGACAGTTTTCAACTTGCAAGGACTTATTCTACTGGTTTTGGTTCTGGTCCGTATGCCATCGCCACTGCAAAGCTGAAGAATAACAATCAAACAGATATTGTTGTAACGCTCTGGGGTACTGGAAATGTTGGTATTTTAACTGAATATGTTGCAGCAGAGTTTGGAAATCAAAAAACATATACAACTGGTTCGGCTCCACAGCCGTATTCTGTAACTGTTGGTAATTTCAATGATGATAGTTATATAGATATTGCCATCGTCAATTCAGGAAGTGATACTTTAGATGTAATTTTCAATTCTGGTAACGGTACATTTGAAACGCAAATAAGCTATGCTATAGGTTCTAATTCATATCCACGATATGTTTTTGCTGGTGATATCAACAAAGATAATCATTTAGATTTAATTACTGCAAATTCAAAGAATAACAGTATTAGTATACTTATGGGGCATGGTAATGGAAGTTTTGATATCCCACGAGTATATTCAACTGGCATAGATTCATATCCATTGGCAATAGCTATCGGTGATGTCAATAACGACAATCGACCGGATTTAATCACTGCTAATGCAGGTACAAATAGTATAGGTATACTTCTTGGGTTTGATTATACAACATTTCAAAGTCAGAAGACTTATTCCAGTGAGAATATCAGAAGACCACATAATATCATCACTAATGATTTTAACAAGGATACATATCTAGATATTGTTATTACTTGTCATTTGAGTGATAATATAGGTGTTCTTCTTGGATATAGCAATGGGAGTTTTGGTGCTATGATGACTTATTCAATTGGAAATGGCTCACGACCTGAATCATTGGCTGTTCATGATTTTAATAATGATGGACTATTGGATATTGTCATTGCTAATTCAGGTACTAATGATATAGGTATTCTTCTTGGATATGGTAATGGAAGTTTCACTGCCATGATAAGATATTCAACTGGAAATAATTCTACTCCGATGGCGATCGCCTTAACCGATATGAACAATGATGGTCGAACAGATATTGTCGTGGTTAACTCTGATACTGACACTATAGGTATTCTACTAGGACGTGGTAATTTAACTTTTGATACCATAATTACTTATCAGATTGAAAATGGTGCGACTCCAACGTCAGTTGCCGTTGATGACTTTGATAATGACGGTCAAATGGATATTGCTGTAGTTAATTATTTTTCTGACAGTATCACGGTATTTTTAGGTTATGGAAATGGAAGTTTTAGAAGTCAATTGACCTATTCAACGGGTTACCAATCTATGCCATCTTGGATAACTGTTGGAGATTTCAATGGAGACAATCAACCTGATCTCGCTATTAGTAATTATAATATGAATAATGTCGGTATTTTTCTTGGATATAGAAATGGTACTTTTGCTCCTGTCACGGAATTTTTCACTGGAGATGGTTCTTCTCCAGTATGTGTTGAAGCTGGTGATTTTAATAATGATGGTATATTAGATCTCGCTGTCGCTAATTATGGAACTAGCGGTATTGTTGTGCTATTTGGATTTGGAGATGGGAGCTTTCTACTAGGAACTGCATATCAAACTGGTCTGGGATCTTCACCATATGCGTTAGCTATTGGTGATTTTAACAATGATTCTCGACTAGATGTTGCCGTCGTCAATGAAAAGTCAAATGATGTAAGCATTTTTCTCGGATATGGCAAGGAACTTTATGCCGGTATAACATCATATAGTACGGGCTTTGGATCACAACCGCATGCCGTTTCTATTGGTGATGTGAATAACGATGGTCTATCTGATATTGTCGTAGCTAATTATGGTACTGACGATGTAGGTATTTTACTTGGACGTGGTAATGGAGTTTTCGATACCATTACAACATGTTCAACCGGAGTTGGTTCTGCTCCATATTCTGTTTCTGTAGCTGATTTTAACAAGGACAATCAGTTGGATATTGTTGTTACTAATTCTGGAACCGACAATATCGCTATTCTGCTCGGTTATGGTAATGCAACGTTTGCAATTCAAACGACATACTCAACTGGTGCTCATTCTCAGCCATACACAATAGCCGTTGGAGATTTTAATAATGATAATATACTGGATATTGCCGTTGCAAATTCTGGCACTAATAATATATTTCTACTTTATGGATATGGAAATGGACTTTTTGGAAATAGGACTTCATATACTTTAGGCTACGCATATCGTCCGTACTCGATTGCAATCAAAGATTTAAATCAAGACAGTTGGATGGACATTGTCATTGCATGTTATGGCACAAATCATGTAGAAACTCTAATAAAAATGTGTTAGCGTCACTTTTATATCATATAATTTTTTGTTTTCTCTTCTTTTGTTTTTATTAAATAACCAAGCTCTTTGTTTTTATTAGACTGAGCCCTCATTGTTGTTTTTTATTCATATGAGACTGATCATTATATAAATAAATATATCTTCGTACACCGATTTTGACATAATATAGTAAGTGTCGATGTCATTCTACGTAATAAAAAACACACAAGTATGCCTATCATTCGTATCTTGCTAGTCTTTATCACTAAAGATTGATTTACTCATGCTTGTTTGAGACTAAAAAGCAATTTTGTTATGTGTATTTGATTAGAAACAATAAAATAACATTAAAGTAGAATAAAAAAAAACTGTTTTGATTGAATATGTTAATAAATAAATTTTAAGTCTGATGTTCTAAGGAATCTGTGCAAACAAACATTACTCAGTTTACAGATTTATAAGGCGTAGTCATTTTTTTTCTCATTTCATAATGCATAGATTAGAATTTAGATTCTTCAATGTATATTTTAACTAATACTACCTGTGTCTATAGCAATCTAGAATATGACTGGAGACTTCAGAAATCTATATTTTGTAGAATTTCTGGCTTGTTGAATCTCGTATTATTCTTTGTTTCTTTATTAGAAGCTTTTCTTTGTACAGATAGAGATACTGTATTACTATATAACTCCATAATAGTTCTATCTTTTCTTAGTTCTATTATTTTGACATTTCAACCTAGAACATTTACACAAAAGAAAATTATATTAATAAGACAGCAATTAAATGATCCAGTCTCTTCTGTTTCAGAAAGCATAATTTTCAAACGAGAGAACATACGATAAACTCTTGCAAGAGCTTTTTTTAAGAAAAAAGTGAATTTTTTAAAAATTTGAACAAAAGGTCTTCGAGTCCAAGGAATCTGAACTTGAGATTGTTTTTTCAAAATTTTGAAAAACCAATGTTAGATTCGGATTCGTCGATCCTAAAAACCTTTGATCAAGGTTTATAAAAAAAACAAAATCCCTACTTTGACTTTAACTACTTCGTTAAAATATTTTTAAAGTTAAAATTCTACCATTATTCACGAGCACAGACGCGTTGAAAAGTTTTTTAAGTTGTCACAATTTTGAGTTTGTTCCAATCCGCTTTGATCAATGAACCTGAAAAAAAACACTGATCATTAATCTTTCTACAATATATACTAACATGAGTTGACTGATCATTTTAATATCAACGTAACATTCCTATAAAAATTTGTTTTCCTAATCAACGAAAATCTTACATGACAAGTATAAGCTTTTCATCTAGAATATTCACTTTGAAGGTTGTAAAAAAATTTCAATATTAAACTTGCAATTTTTCATTTTGGTCCCTCTTCAAAATGAATCGACAGAGAAAATAGTCAAATTGGCCTAGTAGAGAAAACTTGAATTGAAAATTTATTTGAAGAAA
>CAJNOP010002230.1:0-19076 GCA_905250075.1 Rotaria sp. Silwood1 | reverse complement strand
CATTGGACCACCCAATGGCTCTTTTCTCTACCAATTCATTAAGTATTATTCGAATTCTTGCAAAATATAATACATTTAATTCGTTTTTTAACGTGTACTCCAAATTATGTAAAGTTCGATATAATCTATTTAATTGTTGCTTTTTTAAACCTATCTCCTTCAGTAGCATTTTCCAATAACATTCTATAATAGTATTACTAAATTTCCTATGTGTTGATGTAACTTTAAATTGAACAAATTTGGGTAAAAGATGTTCACGTTTGAAACTTCTTAAAAATACAATATCTAATCTCACTTTCCTTAGTTTCAATAGTGTTTTACTCCACAACCAAACCCAATTCGAAATAACTGGCCCATACCGCTGCCTAATAAAATGAACATAGTTACTTGATTTAATGGGCAAACATTTGAAAATATAAATGATAGATTTCACAGCAGCTAAGATCATATTTGTTTTATTTAATTATATAAGATTAATCAGACAAAGATAGTTATAATATACCAAAAAAAAAGAACATTAACATTAGTAATCACTCGAGCTTTCGACGATTTTAGTCGTCATTATCTAGAGAACTTGTAAAACAGAATAAGATAGAAACAAGGAAAAGAGAGAATGTGTGATCTTATATATATATTAGTTGCACTTAATGTCCTATGAGTCACGCAATCTAGAAGAATCTATCCATTTTGTTTTAATTTAAATTTCACTTTCTTTTTATTCTTCGAACTATCTGGAAAAATAAAAAGTGGAACAGATCGAGTAATTATATTCAAATCTGGTTTCAATGCGATAATAAATAAAGATTCCTTAATCTTTAATCTTTGAGCAGAGTTGTCTTTGTACAAGATATTCCAATCATTATAATTTATTTTATGTTTAAATTCCATTTCATGTTTAGATAGTGCTGATTTTATATCAGACTGTTTATACGAATTCATATAAACAGTCCTTTCATATTTAGCTAATGTTGATTTTATATCAGACTGTTTATACGAATTCGTATAAACAGTCTGATATAAAATCAGCACTATCTAAACATGAAATGGAATTTAAACATAAAATAAATTATAATGATTGGAATATCTTGTACAAAGACAACTCTGCTCAAAGATTAAAGATTAAGGAATCTTTATTTATTATCGCATTGAAACCAAATTTGAATGTAATTACTCGATCTGTTCCACTTTTTATTTTTCCAGATAGTTCGAAGAATAAAAAGAAAGTGAAATTTAAATTAAAACAAAATGAATAGATTCTTCTAGATTACGTGACTCATAGGACATTGAGTGCAACTAATATATATAGAAGATCACACATTCTCTCTTTTCCTTGTTTCTATCTTATTCTGTTTTACAAGTTCTCTAGATAATGACGACTAAAATAGTAGAAAGCTCGAGTGATTACTAATGTTAATGTTCTTTTTTTTGGGTATATCATAACTATTTTTGTCTGATTAATCTTATATAATTAAATAAAAAAAATATGATCTTAGCTGCTGTGAAATCTATCTTTTATGTTTTCAAATGTTTGCCCATTAAATCAAGTAACTAGCAATAATTTCCTATTGGAATTCTAGCACCAGATTCAAGCATTTCCAGCTCGGATTCGTCTATGAGGTTGTTCCAACCGTCTTATGCCTGTTCCAAGTACAACTTGACGTGCTCTATCCAATGGTATGATCAGATTTTCCATAATTAGAACTATAATTTTTAGGTTTTGTACAGCGCCATTTATGGTCTGAAAAATTATACTTTGTGTTGTGGCAAGTCTGCGCATACCATTGGATAGAGCACGTCGAGTTGTACTTGGAACAGGCATAAGACGGTTGGAACAACTTCTTAGGCGAATCAGGGTTGGAAATGCTTGAATCTGGTGATAACTTCGCCTACATCTTAAAAATTGATTGAACAGAGTAAAATCTAGTAATAATTAAAAATCAAATTACTACCCTAATAATCGTTAATAATCCGTTGAAAATTCATGAATTGAATTCTTTTCGATTGAGATTGTAAACGGTCGAACAGATTGAAATCAATTAACGACTAAAATTAAACCAATATTCTAGTAATCGTTGATAAGCAATTGAAAAGCCCTGAATTAGATTTTTTTTCGATCGAAACTTTAATCAACTCAATAGATTAAAATCACATTGCGACTCACATAATCAAGAATAGTCGATGTAGTAGATTATCTTTCCAATCGATTTAGGAATTTCAATCTATTTTAATCGGATTATCCTGCAAAATACGGGGTTTTCATATGAAAAACGACATATGGACCCTGCTAATCAAAAATAATTCTGATTTTCTTAGGTATATTTTTCATTGGGTAAAAAATGTTTTTTTTTATTTGAATAGTAAAAAATTGCCTCATGATTAAATAAAATGTCGCAGATGCATAATCGTTGACGACACGATTGTTGTTTTTTATTATCTATTGCCACATGTGAAGAGAAAAAAAGAAGAAAAGGATAATTTTAATGCGTATAGGGTTCAAGGTTTCGTATGCATAGAAAGACGTCACTTTAAAACATGTGCATGATTTCGCTCTACACTGACGATGATATGCACCGTTGCCTACGAGAAGAAAAAACATACTTTGAATGCAAAAAATCGAATCTACGTCTCTCATCATGCATGAAAAGCAAATATGTTTTGCAAATTTCTCCATGCTGGATAGTCAATAAGTATATAAAACCAACACACAATTGTAGGATTATATCATTCAATTACTTATTTCTATTCATCAACCAATTTCTCTTCAAGTACAGAAAAGTAACAACGACAATGAAGCCATTCTGCATAATGGTTTGTTTAATGGTCTTTTTGGTGTTGGTAGCAACAAGCTATATGGCACAAGGGATTCCTCTTGACGATATAGATGATCAACGCTTATTCCATTACATAAGGGCCAAACCTACAATTTCTTCACTTATCATAAAGTTTCAGGTCTCAATACTACTCATATGATTAAATACGAATCTTTTCCTGTATAGAAAAAAATATTTGAATAGTTGTTTCTTATGAATAATTTCTTGACCGAGTCTTCCTTGGTGATATAATCAACTAAAAATCCTTGCTTCCAATTGAATAAAATATTTGTATTGGTTTTTGCTATAAGTTATTCTTCGATCAAGTCTTCTTAATGATATAATGAACCCAAATTTTTCCTCTGATTCAAACAAAAAATTTGAATAGCTGTTTCTTATGAATTATTTCTTGATCAAGTGTTCTTTCATGATACAATCAACTATAAACCGTGGCTTCGAGCTGCACCAAATATTTAAATAATTGCTTGATATCAACTATCCATTGATCATGGTTCCCGTGTTGACATAATCAACTACAAACCTAAGCTCTGAATTGAACATAATATTTAAATAGCTGTTTCGTACAAATTATTCCTTGATCGAGTATTTCCCGACGATATACTCGACTACAAACGTTTACTTCAAATTTTCCAAAAATTTTTGAATAATAGCTTGATATGAGTTATTCCTTGATCGCACTTTTCTTCGTGATAAAATCAAATACAAATGTCAGCTGTGAATTGAACAAGTATTTGAATAGTTGTTTCGTACAACTCATTCCTTGATCAAGTGTTTCAAGCTAACATAATCAACTAGAAATCTTTGCGTCCAATTGAACAAAATACTTGAATAAGTGTTTCGTATGAATTATTACTTAATTGTGTCTTCCATGCTAATATCATGAACGCTAAATCTTTTCTCTGAATCAAACAAAATATTTGAATAGTTATTTTTTACGGATAGTTGCTTCATCGCGTGTTCTTCGATGTTACATCAAACAATAAATTTTTGCTATGAGTTGCAAAAGTATTTGACTAGTTGTTTCGTATGAATTCTTCCTTGATCGAGTAATCTGCAATGATATAAACAACTGCGAATCTTTTATCCCAACTGAACAAAGCATTTGTATAACTTTTTATTATGAATTATCCTTTGATCCAATGTTCTCGGTGAGTTCATTAATACCAAAAGTTTATTTCTACTTGAACAATATATTTGTATTGTCTTTTGCTATGAGTTATTTCTTGATCCAGTGTTTCTCGATAATATTATCAACGTCGAATCTTTGCTCTACATTAAGCAAAATATTTGAATAGTTGTTTCTTAGACATCATTTCTTGATAAAATGTTCTGCAACGGCATAATTAACGACCAATCTTTACTTTAAATGCAATGCAATAATTAAATAGCTGTTTGCTATGAATTATTCCCCGATTGAAGACTATCAATGATACAATGGCCTATAAACCTGTGCTCTAAATGGAAGAAAAGTTTTGAATAATTGTTTCGTACAAATCATTCGTTGGTCGAGTCGTCCTTGGTAATATAGCCAACTAGAAATCATTGCTTCGAATTCAACAAGGTATATGAGCAGTTGTTTGCTATGAATTATTCACTGATTTTGTCTGCATTGATGAATTAAGTAACTACCAATCTTTTCTTTCAATGAAAGACAACATTTGAATAGTTCTTTTTTATGAATCATATCATGATGGCGTGTTTCTGGATATTATAATCAGCTTTAGATTTCTGCTTCGTATTAAACATAATATTTGTATAGCTTTTTATTATGAGTTATTGGTTGATTGAGTGTTTCACGATAATATAATCTACTACAAGTCTTTGTCTTGAATAGAAGAAAATATTTGAATGTTTGTTTGATATGAATTATTCCTTGATCGAGCGTTCTTCGATGATATAATCAACTACAAAATCTTTGTTTCCAATTCAAGAAAATATTGGAATAGCTGTTTATTATGAATTATTTCTTGATGAAATGTTTCTCGATGATGTAGTTAACTAAAATTCTTTGCTTCGATTTGAACAAAATATTTGGCTAGTTGTTTATTATGAATATTTCCTTCATGGAATGTGCCGCGATGATATGGTTAACTAAAACTCTTTGTTTTGAATTCAACAAAATATTCGAATAGTTATTTACTATGAATTATTGCTTGATCGAGTGTTGCTCGATGATTTAATGAATTTCAAATCTTTGCTTCAAATTGAGCAAAATATTTGAATAGTTGTTTCCTATGAATCAGTCCTTAATCGAGTGTTTCTTGATGATACGGGCAGCTGAAAATTTTTACATCGATTGAAGAAAAATATTTGGATAGTTGTTTGATACAAATATGAATTATTCTTTGATCAAGTGTTCTTCAATGATATAAGCAACTACAAGCCTTTGTTTTCAATTCCAGAAAATATTTGAATAGCTGTTTATTATGAATTATTTCGTGATCGAATGTTCCTTGATGATATAATGAATTGCAAATCGTTGCTTTCACTTGAACAAAATATTTGAATATTTGTTTCTTATGAATTATTCCTTTGTTGAGTATTCGTCGGTGATATAATCAATTCTAAATCTTTGCTACGAACGAGACAAAAAATTTGAGTAGTTGTTTGGTATGAATTATTCCTAGATCGCGTGTTTCTTGATGATATAACCAACTGCAAGTCTTGGCATCTAATTGAACAAAATATTTGAAAAGTCATTTTATGTGAATTATTCTTTGATTTAGTGTTCCTCAAGAATATAATTCAGTACAAATCATTGCTTCGAATCGAAAGAAACACTGGTATATTTATTTGATACGAGTTATTTTTTGGCGAAGAGTTCCTCAATGATATAATCAACTCAAATCGTTGCTTCGAATTGAACAAAGTATTTGAATAGCTGTTTTCTATTAGTTTTTCGTTGATCAAGTGTACCTCTATGATATAAGAAGCAACAAATCTTTTCTAACTGAAGAAAATATATGAATAGTTATTTTTTGTGAATTATACGTTGATCCAGTGTGCTTCGATTATATAATTGACTACAAATGTTTTTTCCGAATCGGAGAAAATATTTAAATATTGGTTTGGTGTGAATTATTGCTAGATGAGATATTCCTCAATGATATTGTGAGCTGCAAATCTTTGTTTCGAATTGAACATGATATTTGAATAATTGTTTCCTAACAATTACTCCAATATTGAGTCTTCTTTGATGATTTAATCACCAGAAAATTGTCGCTTCTAATTGAGCAAAATATTTGAATAGCTGTTTATTATGATTTATGCCTTGATAGAGTATTCCTGGACGATATAATCAGCTCCACATCTTTTCTTCGAATTGAGTAGAATATTGCAATCACTCCTTGGTATGAGTTATCGCTGAAGTGAGTGTTCTTCAATGATATAATGAACTGTAAATGTTTGCTGGGGATTGAAGACAATATTTGAATGGTTGTTTGATATGAATTATTTATTTTTCGAGTGTTCGGAGATTATATAATTAACCCCAAAATTTTGCTTTAAATTGAGTAAGATATTTGAATCTTGCTACGTATGAATTATTCCTTCATCGAGTAGTCCTCGATGATTTGATCAACTAAAGATCTTTTCTTGAACTAGAACAAAATATTTATCTAGTTGTTTAATATGAATTATGCCTAAATCAAGTATTCATTGAAGATATACTCAACTGTAAATGTTTTCTTTGAATTAGACAAAATATTTGAATAGTTACTTGGTGTGAATTATTCTTTGATCGAGTATTTCTCAATATCATAATCAACTGGATATCTTTGCTTTGAATGGTAGAAAATATTTGAATACCTGTTCTTATTATCCGTTGATCGTATAATGTATTTGACTAGGGAATAACCCATCTGCAATTATTCACGAAGAACGTTCGGTAGCAGTAAGAAAGAATGTTAGTTTGCTGGCATGTGACTGGATCATTTTAGTGGGAAAGCATTTGCATTCTGGAAGTGGAGCTTGGTGAATGTTTCAAATAGAAAAAGAAAGGAAGATTTCATTAGTACTTTAGTTATTCTACATTTCTAATAATTAAAATAAATCTAGTGCCAGTGCAGTTGCCATTAGACCATTCGGTATGACTCAGTAATGTAGTGATCTTACTGCTACATTGATACAGTAAAAGAAATAAATCAAGTCGCTTGATTTAGTTATAAGCACGTCATTAGTCAGTATGCATACTTTAGAAATTTCTCTCTAAGCACTTTCAAATGTTTATAGCAAATTTATCCGTCAAACGTTTTACAAAGACGAAAAGATTGGGTGAACAACAAATTGTCTAGGTTTCGCCACCCCCAATGATTCGCTAGGAATGCAAGAGAAATCTGAATATAATTCAGTTGTGCACTATTTCTGTTCATTTGAAATAGGAAAAGGAATTAACTCAGATTATGCTGGAGCTTATGCAAAGTTTCAATCATTCTGAATGCTCAACAGCGACCAATACAGTGGCTAACCACAGAGAGAAGAGAAATTGGAAATTCATAATAATTGCTTATTTGTGTTATTCTCAAGTTAATGAATTAAGTGAGTAGAAATTTCGGTATCCCAGGCAAACGCACAAGCTTATTAAAAGCGTGTAACTACGTGCACAGTGTTGCGTCTACATCCACGAATTGATTTTGCATGACTTGTATATGGGCGTGTCACAGTGTAAACTATAATCGCGTTTACATGCATGAAATTTTGTGCACGTACAAGCGTTTGATTATCGGATGCATAAACATACGATTATTTTTGTAAAGAACGTTTTCGTGAACATCTTACAAAACGCTAGAATGATGATGAAACGAAGCACGTAAAGGAATCTCGCATAAATACGCATGAACACATAGTAGTCTTTTCCAGAGATATGATTGAAATATAGATACTTTCGTTTTGTAAGACGTACTCCTTCATCATTCGATCATTTACTTACGTGAAAGGTGCTATTAAAGCTCGGAGAGGTTATGATGGTTGGTACGGTAACCAGTACGCATGTGCATGGATGCTGATAACTGGGTAGAAAGAATTTGAAAAAGTTGAAACTTTAATTTTTCGAGTCAATCCATTGTACTTATAGGAGAGCGGTTTCCTTTTGACGAAAAGAAAACAAATACACAACGAAAAAAGAACCAAAATCTTGTATAGGCACGTGTATACTTCAAAATAGCATAAATTTGCTGTGCCGATACAGAGTAAATTTGATAATAATTTTCGTAAATTCGATGTTTTTCCTATGATTTCTACTATTTAGTAAAGTTTAGATCATCTTGTCCATAGTCGCAAAAACACGTTGATATTTTAATGTGAATCGTTTATCTTGCATGTGAATATTTACAAGGATGGGTTCTCTCATAATCTCGCGTTTTTTACTTGAAAACTTAAAGGCAAGTGTTTTCAGACATGTCTTTGCGAAATATCCCTTTTTGTACGCCCTATTCTATGACGTTCTATGCGGAGAACGTCCCAATTCCATCTGGCAGTGTAAAACTTCTGTTCGAGTGCATTGTATACATGATATTTGTCCTTTCCTTGCTATTTCTTCCATTTCTTCTCATCTTACATATTGTACTTATCTGTTTGTCCCAAGGGGGAAGGAGCGAGACTTCAACTACTTCCGAAGTTTTTTGAAGTATCATGGAAGTATGAGGAAGTATCATAAAAGTATGAGGAAGTGCGATGGAAGTACGAAGAAGTATCATGGAAGTACGAAGGAGTACGATGGAAGTACGAGGAAGTACGATAGAAGTACAATAGAAGTACCAAGAAGTATAGGGGAGGAGAACCCAAGTACAAGTGAAGTACCGAGAACCGTATGGAAGTTTGCGTTTAGGTTTGGATTTTTGTGGTAGTTATGTTATCCCAAATTTTTTCACTAAAAAAGATAGTTTTTGAGAAAATAATGATTTTTTATAAGGCTTAACCGAAGGTTATCGGGGAAAGGGAATCCGAATCTGAAGTCAGTTTCTCAAAATTTCGAACTTGGTTTTTTGACTAGAGAAAGGGTTTTTTGAGAAAAAAATGATTTTTTTATAAGGCTTAATGGAAGGTAATCGGGGTCGCGGAATCGGAATCTTGAATCAGGTTCTAAAATATTTTCTACTTTATTTCCTGATCAAGTAAACTTACTCTACTTACTGAAGTGAAACTTCACAAGAAACCGTTATTTTCTCAAACAACCTTTTGTTTAGTCAAAAAAATCAACTTCAAAAATTTTAAGAAACTGTTTTCAGATTTGGATGCACCGAATTCGATTATCTTCAGCTAAGCCTTATAAAAGAATCGTTTTTTCTCAAAAGATCGTTTTTTTATTGGAAAAATTAGGGATGATATACCTAATCCAAATCGAAACCCACACTCAAACTCCCAAGCGCTTCAGGTTTGGTGCATCCCTAAGCACAGGAGAAGGATAGCTGGAGTACACACACCAGAAGTCTCGCTTGTCCCTCTTTGTACATAGTACATCCAGTAACAGTTTTTAGAAGATAATTTACTGTAGGAGTGTCACTTTTGCGTTCGGTTCGTAGGTATCGGGGAACGCACTCTAGTCCTGTACCGAGAAACGAGAAGGGGAACGCGACATGGATTCTCTTAACTTTTAATTGAAGACTTCCGAATTCATCGAACGAAATGCAATTTCCTAAATATAACGATATTTTATATAGCTTGACCAAAGATAACCTGGTACGAGGAATCTGAAACTGCAACTGGTTTTTCAAAATTTTGAGTATGATTTGTCTTGTGATGGAAAGGCTATTTTCTAAAAATAACGATATTTTCTGAATTTTCATCAAAGATAGTCAGGATCAAGGAATCCGAATCTGCAATTCGTTTTTCAAATTTTGAGTTTAATTTTCGCTATCCAGCGAACGCTATTTTCTAGAAATAAAAATTTTAATAAAGTTAGACCAATGAAAATGGGGTCGAGGAATCTGAATCTGCGATCAGGTTTTCAATTTTTGAGTTTGTTTTTTACGTTAGAAAAGAGTATTTTTGAAAAGTAGCAATTTATTGTAAAAGTTTGATGAAAAGTAATTGAAGTCGAGGAATCTGAATCCATAATTGGTTTCTCAAAACCTTTAGCTTGTTTATTCCGCTGAAAAGTTTTTAGCAGAAAACAATCTATTTTTGCAAAAAATTCTTATTCCTTAAAACCTGGCTTCGTAGCAGCTTTCTGAAAAAATATAGGAATATATAGGACTTTAGAAGCCAAAAATATATAGGACCCCCCTCAACTATATAGGAAATATATAGGGCGTTAATTTCCCGTACAAAATTTTGTTGACGCCTAGAAAAGCTACAGCAATATCGTAGATTGTAATGAGATTCTTATTCTACATTTATCCGATGGGCTAAATAAAAAAGTATCATCAAGTAGTGAAAAGCAATGACATGAAAATATTTTTCAACAATAAAAATAACAATTTGGGATCGATTTATTTTTAACCATTTTACACATAAATGCAATATAAATGTTAAAAAATTAAATTAAATAAGGATCAAAAAAGTTTTTGGTTTATAGAAAACACATGATATCGTTTATCAATACCGTTGTAGTATCTCAGCTACAAAACTATTTAAACAAAATATTTACATATTACAAAATAATATAACTTTTAATTTAAAATGATATATGCATCATTGTAAGATTTTTGTCGTTTTTGTTGTTTTTGAGAAAATTCATATTTTTGTTTTTCTGAATTTTAATTAATTCTGTTATTTTTGATAACTGTTCATTGACTGCTTTGCTTTTGTATTACCACTATCGATTAAGATAGTTGATCTATTTACCTCAATACTATCTTTTTTCTTGATTGCAAGTTGTAAACATTCACTAACATCATCAATTATCAAGATGACATCATTAAGTTCACGTTGTACATGTATATCAATTACACAACTTATGTTAAGTTAGATGCTTTTCTAAAGAATGCATGACTTTCTTCACAAGAATCTTCGATTTTTCAAAAAATATAGGAATATAGGAAAAATGATCAAAATATAGTCTATTATAGGACTAGTTTAAAAAATACAGAAAATATAGAAACCACTACGAAGCCAGTTTAAAACACACTTGTTTTACTAAAAATATATTTTTAGTTATAAAATTAAGCTTTAAATTTTGTGAAAATCGATTGCAGAATCGGATTCCTTGATCTGAATTACCTTTGATCAAACTTTATCAAAAATCGTTATTTTTAGAAAATACCCTCTCCTTGACAACAAAAAATTAAACTCAAAGTTTGGAAAAACTGATTACAGATTTGAAATCCTCGACCTCGATTATCTTTGGTCAAACTTTACACAAAATCATTATTTTTAGAAGATAGCCTTCCCTTGACAAGAAATATCAAACTCAAAATTTCGAGAAACTGACTTCAGATTTGGATTTCTTGACCTCCATTACCTTCGGTCAAACTTTATAAAAAATCATTATTTTTAGAAAATAGTGAAGTATCAAGGAGTACAGAGAATTATAATGGAGTACAAGGAAGTACCGTGGAAGTATCATGGAAGTACGAGGAAGTGTCATGGAAGTACGATGGAAGTACGAGGAAGTACGCACTCCTGAAGTATCGCTCCTTCCCCCTTGGTTTGTTCTTACTTCGTACATTATTTTGTACTTTGTCCCTGTCTTAGTACTCTTCCTTTCTTTCCTTATTATCCTTCTCTTCTATATCGTTTTCTCTTCTCTGATTGTCGAGTATATAAGCGTATGCTTTGTATGTAAACGATGCGGTTATTGATATGAAGAAGCATAATAAAGTGCAGTTCCATCAGCGCTAATACTTCTATCTAAAATCGTCATATATTCGCCTACATTTATATGCGAAAATGGCAAATGTTTAAAAGAAACTATGTATGTATGCGTGAGATGCGTGCGTTTGACTGAAATGAGAAACAAAATTGACGCAACATGCGATGGCTTATTTCTTTGGTCAGATTCAATATGCATTTACTAGGCTGTTCAAATATTTGAAAAAAAAACATGGAGTGTGAACGAAACGTACAGTAGGAATGAACATAGAAATCCGTTAATAGATTAGAAGGCATAGAAAAAGATACTGGAAAAATCGTGAAAACAATAGTGATCATGTCACTTTACAGTAACAGATAAAATGTGTTCTAGAAATTGAAACTCAACTTGAATAATAAATTTTTCGATAACAGAATAAGTCGTTCTACATTTGTTTTTATAGGAGAAAGATGCAGTAAGACATATTCTACAAAAGGATTACCAATTAACTCTATTACTTTGTGGCGTAAGAAAGTATAAGTTTAGAAACGTGCTTCATAAAAAAATAAAAATTAGCTATTAACTTCCTAGAAATCATAAGGACAGTTCTTTATAATAGAATTTTACTTTACTCAAAAATTGTTTCTCCATCATGAATACTACATTGAAAACCTATATAAATCAATGTTGATAAATTTGATTTGCATTCAATTGTGTTGCCTTTGCAAGACGAACGTATTTTATCTGCCATTGCTTAACATTACTCAAGTGTTTTTTTTTCATTCTGAATTTATACATCGAAATAAAGAAGCAGGATTTTTAAATATTTTTTCTTCTATTGCGAGGAGGCGTTGGTTGATATCGATGAACCTCTGTAGTCAAAGCTTTAAAGAAAACGAATAATTTTTCACCCAGATATGAGCTGTTCAAAAAAAAAAATGATTTTCAATTTTCTAAACAGTCAAGCAAGATGTGTTTCGCTTCTTTCTCAGCCATATTGTCATCGATTTTTTTTGAGCAATTTCTCATTTAAAGGAGCCAAAAAACAGAACAAAATGGATACTTTTTCACGTCTCTGGTGTAAGGTTTAGAGTATCAAAAATACTTTTCTGAATAACTGAATGTAGAAGTTTTTGATTAATATTGTAGTGTTAGAGTTTTTATGATGCAAATTTTATGAGCCTATCACACAGAGAATTTATTTGAGTATGGACATTGATATCAGTCTTCTCATCGGTAACATCATCAATAACTCTCATCCAAATTGAAAGTAGCTCTTTTTTTAAATCTCATCTGTCGATGAAAAATGATTTGTTTGGTCTAAAAATTTGCCCATGTCGCATGTTTCTTCTCAATACCGCCGGTATACCGTGGTAGTCATAAGAACCGATGGTGTATCGTTGGTATACCGCCGGTAGCATCCTCAACGTCCGGTTTCAGACCTAAATAATTGCAGAGAGCATTCCCTGCTTTAATGCGAATTTACTATTAAAAAGAAGTGAAAATTATAGATAAAAATATATTTTTAGAATTTTTTTCAGTAATAATAATTTTTGCAACGCCATCTATAATGAAAAATTGATCTCAGCACTGGGACCTATTTGGGCTCTGTAGCCAGTACAGGCGACTCAGGCGCATCAACATTATCTGAGAGCATCGTCTTTCACGAATTTCTGGTGGTTTTATCAGACTTAAAAAATATTCAGCCGTTTCGATGCGCTATAATATGATGCACTACTTTCCGAAAACAACTGGCAGTATACTGCCAGTCTACTGGTGGTTTTTTCCCGGTTCGGATCACACAAGTGGCTAGACAGATTTATCGTTATGGACTTCCGAATATACATAGTTGGGCTTGAGTTTGAAATCTAATTAAGTTATGCGACTTCTTGAGACTCACATCGGCATTTTTTTACTGAAAAACCTTCAAAAGTTCAGACTTGCAAATCTTTAAGTGTGTAATTCTTAAGAAACGATGCAAAGCAATACTAAATACCATCTTTTGGGCTTCATTTTTCGTTTTGATGAGAAATAGCTGCTACATTGAATTGAGCAGAGAACATTTAGCTAATCACTACTTCTTAAATTTATCTGACGAAAAATTGCATTTTTTTTATTATTTTGATTTGAGTTTTAAGAAAGTTCAATTTTTCAATGGTCGATTGTGATGCAAAACACCGGTAGATGTCACAACGAGAAAGGGTAAACATTCAAATATTCAAAACATTTACACTTTTTATTGTTTATAGAATTGTTGAAAAAAATCTCAGGTTTATAAAGCAAAACGGCTTTGAAAGTTGATCAAAGAATTTGTGTCGAATATTCTTTAATTGAACTTTTCTTATTCACCTTTTCTAAAATTGATTTAGTATGAGTTTTGTAGATAATTGGACGGCACATCTTTTGGAAAAACAAGTCACTTTAAAGTTTGAAAGGAAAAATAGTTATAATCAAAGTACTAAAAAAAGCACCATTCTTTATACGTCATCTATCAGTTTCGTAAAAATGAAAAAAAGAATGTTTCTGTCCAGTCTTTTATGTTACATATAATAGTGAATGAATCCATCATAGTGTTCAATAGAGTACATAGAGTAGAGGGCTACATAATTTGAGTCTGTATCTTGATGAAACAAATGGAACTGGATTATTTCTGCTTCTATCTATTTGCACGCATGACTTCCCTTTGTCAATTGATGCATCGTTGATTGAGGTAAAACATTTACGCTCATATACCTGTTCTTCGTGCAACGCTTGTCTTGTCACATGTATTCAGTTTTTCTCGGCTTTGCAATATTCATTTTTTTGCGAAGATGTGTAGTGAGTCAATAGTGTAGAGAAAAGTTTACCTTTCTTCATTGAGAAAATCTTGCAACTAGACAGTCGAAGGTATTAGAAAAACAGCCAGTTCAAAAAAATCTGATACTCTATTAGACGACCTTTATAGATGAGGCCACATCGTTTCTTTGAAGCGACAAGTATATTCGAATAAAATGTTTAAATCAAGTATGTTATGCCGATATAGAATGCTGATGATAACCCATCAAGAGAATGCCCTAATAATGTATGTCATCGTCATATTTTCTTCTATGAATTTATTATCATTTGCAATATTTTTTTAATCATGAATTAATTCAATATTTTTGTCAAGCACGATCTAAAATAAGCTTTTAAGTATAGGAGAAAGAATTGGAATCCTCCCTTCCCCATAGAGTGTGGTGGACGCTAGCCAGTGACCATCATCTACCGTGCAGACGTTGTTAATATGCGACCACAGACTATATGATTTCATTAACAGCTTTGTTTTCTTTGCAGGACTTACGGCACAACTCAACTTCATACTTTTACAAATGAGACAATGCTATCAAACATCATTAAAATCAACAAACATTATCAAGTAGTTAGTTTTTCTCCCTCGTCGTCTTAAGTAGCTAGCTTACTCATTTCATGTCATCAATATTTTTTTCTTGTGGTTCTATCTGAATTGTTCATAACTATTAATTCTAATAAAATAAACATAAAACATATATCATTCGACTTCTTGTGTATACAAACAAATCTCTAGAGTAATTATGAGCAATATGCCATTGTCTCCATTTAATCAAAATCAGACGCTCAGCCAATCATTTATTCATTGAAATGAGGGTATTAGTTTCTAGAATATTCTATGATACAACAAGAAGAGCTTTGAATTGTCACCAATGATTTCAATCTTTTGAGGATAAGACCCTCATTAGAAACCTGTTTGTGCTTCATTGATGTTCGTTTCAATGAAAGGATAACGAAATCTCCAATGTTCCAAGCACACTTCTAATGCACGCGCGTGGTCTTGTTCTATAGTCTGGAGTTCGAGCATGGGCTCCTTCCAAGCGTCATAAAATTGAACATTTGATAGATACCATCAAGCAAAATCTTAATTCAAGATTGAAGCACCTTTTCAACAATAGTAACAAACCGTCATAATAAAACTGACTTGTTGACTTCATATTATTTTACAAGAAAAAGAAATTAAAAGCTTCGATTATTCTTTGTTTTCGTTGGTAGCTCTTGCAACTACATCCATTAAGCTACCAAAAAAAAATAGTGATTTTGTGGAACTCACATGTATTTTTGAAGAAAATAGTGGGTGTACTATACTGGACAAAATATTTTGGACGATTTTGTTTTACATATAACTTTCTTATAAAGTTAGCTTTTGAGGCGCGGCTTGAGTTAGAATTACCGGCAGCGTTTATGCTATATCCAAAGAAAATTTCACCTCTTAATATTAGATTATAGTAAAACTGGACATATAACAATGTGAAGCAGTCACATCCTGTTGGACGATTTTTATTGGACGATGTTTCAAATTGAGTTATTTTTTCCACAAATATTTGAAAAGGATTAAATTTATGTCAAAAGAAAGAGGAGAAGACAAGCTACATTTTTGGCTACTAGTAACTTTTAAAATCACTTTTTTTATGAAATAATATAGCATGGTTACTTTGTAAAAAATTTAACATATTATTATGTGAACTCTTTATCTTTTTTCCGATAGAGACTAAATTATTTTTTATATATGTCATTCGAAAGAGCGTCAAACGCTGCAAATTTTTTAGAAAATTACATCTCAAAAACTGAAAGAAATTTTTCATGAAACATTAAACCATCTGCTATCTAATGTAGCGTTTGACTCTCTTTCGAATGACATATATAAAAAATAATTTAGTCTCTATCGGAAAAAAGATAAAGAGTTCACATAATAATATGTTAAATTTTTTACAAAGTAACCATGCTATATTATTTCATAAAAAAAGTGATTTTAAAAGTTACTAGTAGCCAAAAATGTAGCTTGTCTTCTCCTCTTTCTTTTGACATAAATTTAATCCTTTTCAAATATTTGTGGAAAAAATAACTCAATTTGAAACATCGTCCAATAAAAATTGTCCAACAGGATGTGACTGCTTCACATTGTTATATGTCCAGTTTTACTATAATCTAATATTAAGAGGTGAAATTTTCTTTGGATATAGCATAAACGCTGCCGGTAATTCTGACTGAAGCCGCGTCTCAAAAGCTAACTTTATAAGAAAGTTATATGTAAAACAAAGTCGTCCAAAATATTTTGTCCAGTATAGTAAGTTTTAAGTCAAGCGTTTCTGACTCCGTCTCCCCCAATTACAGACCTGAACAACCGGAATTAAATAATGGATGTATATAACAGACTTATTTGCCATTTAATTCAGTGCTTATAATAATAAAAATGTGAAATTAAGAGAAAGAATTACGAACATGAGGGTGTGGGTGTGAGATATGCATTCTTACTTCACACACTGGCATACTCATTACGATGATTCTTTATGAATGTTATGAATTGATGATGAAAAACGATGAATAGTCGAATAATTTGTATGAATAATAAAGTTTTCTCATTTGTTGATATATCACGAAGAAAATTCTATAACAGAATGCTCAGAAAAAATTGGAATAGATTTTGAATCGTTAAAGAGAAAATTGTCTTAGTCAGCATGAATATAGATTATTTTACGTTCAATCATCGTTTTTCTCTTCTGTAACTAAAATTTGGTTATTTTGTTTCATTGCCAATGCTGTAATATGTTGCCGTCGTGTGTCGAAAATACAGTTTGTATTATATCAGTCATTTTGAGCGTGATTGAGAGTGTTTTTTATTCAAATCAACATGCACATACTCCCTCCCTACCTCCATTTGACGGATTTTGCGTGCTGCTTATAAATCTTATGATAATTGTCTATCATTAATTGAAATAGATATATATAAATCGTCTTAAGGAAACTGGGTTTCATCTTTGGTGATTTCAGAGCTTGATGCTCTACCGATCTCCTTAAAATAAAGTGCTCCCAAATGGGGGGCAGCCATTACACGAAATCTGTGTTCGATTGATTACCAATAATGAAAACGATAAATGAAGCCTAAGAATATTAGCACGACTGCCATGTATTGTCCAATTTGAATTGTCTCGACAAGTGGATTCAACATTTAATCAATCAAATGCCAGTCGAGTACCATTTACAGGTTAGAGCATAATTAAGAGTTGTGAACAGAAACTGTCGAAGAACTGTGAGAGATGTAACAAATCACTTACTAACATTGTTGATACATTAATGCATTTAGCCTTTGATCAATTAAGATTTTTCTATCCAGTAGGGATGATGCCAACATGAGCCACTGATCAATTATATTATCAAATGTGGCATACGTTGTGCAATCTACACAGCCAAAAGTAGTAAAGAATAAAATAGTTTGACTTACTCCTATAAATGGTTGCTGTTTATCATTATGACTCAAATAATAAATGCGGAAACTTCGGATTTAAATCCGAGAGTTATGTGTACTTCAAAAAGTGAATTAGACAGATGAGTCATCCTAGAATATGTGGACATCAAAATTATACTGGGAAACCTTTCCTATAAACTGCTTATTTCTATTGACTATTGATCCATCAATAGGGCTTGGAGGCGAATAGAGCTCAAATTTGAACTCTTCGCCTTGATTTACCCTCAGAAAGTCGTTTTTCCTATAACTTGATTTCTATTGGTCACTGCTCAATCAATAGTATTTCGAGGCAAGTGGAGTACAGATTCGAGTTCTCTGCCCCAGAAAACCTCAAAGTATCAACTCTATGATCGGAAGATAGAGCTCGAATTATGAGTCAATTAGATGGTGGACAAAAACGGAACCTATTTCCGTTTAATTATCTTTGTAATAGGTGAGTTAGGCTTCTCGTTCCTTTATGTTTTATATACCATTTTGCAGCTCATGAAATTCTCTATCGAATGGTATATAATAGTTGGGGTTTTATTTGACTATGATGGGAAAAGTCTTTTACGAAAGCTGGGATGGGTCGATTTTCGCATAGGAAGCCATAGGGAAAAATGACTATTTTTGCAATAACTCATGAATGGCTCGGCCGATCATACTCATCTTCGAACTCGATCGAGACATTGTTAAGACCAAACTGTGTAGAAAATTTCATCGTGATCTGACTCTCCTTTCAAAAGCTATCGTGTAAATGGACGGACGGCTGGACGGACACTGACCGATTCTAGAGTGTACTCACTTTTTGAGTACACAAAAATAGGCTCAATGTGTGCCGCAGTCGAAGTTGTAATTTGCAAAATTACTTTCGTCGATACAGATGTTGAAGTACTTATCGTATTAGCTGCTGTATTCATCTAGTTTAAAGTGGACATAGTAGCGCATGTTATTTATGGAGCATTAGTTGTTGTCAAAATTACATTAATTGAACTATTTGTTATACCATCATCGTACTACCCAATGAAATTTCACACATCTAGGAAAATAAAATATGCAAATAGCAATCATTCCAAATAGATCCATATTCTAATGCTAGATAACTGAGCACTTCAGAAATATTGTCGTATTTCAATTACGTACATGGTGAGAACAGTTGTCAAGAATGTTCCAACAAGCACTATTCCATTTAGAAAACGAATCATAGTAAAAGGTGAATAGCAACAGCATCTTAAAGCCTATATCG
>CAJNOP010002229.1:0-19077 GCA_905250075.1 Rotaria sp. Silwood1 | reverse complement strand
CATTGGACCACCCAATGGCTCTTTTCTCTACCAATTCATTAAGTATTGTTCGAATTCTTGCAAAATATAATACATTTAATTCGTTTTTTAACGTGTACTCCAAATTATGTAAAGTTCGATATAATCTATTTAATTGTTGCTTTTTTAAACCTATCTCCTTCAGTAGCATTTTCCAATAACATTCTATAATAGTATTACTAAATTTCCTATGTGTTGATGTAACTTTAAATTGAACAAATTTGGGTAAAAGATGTTCACGTTTGCAACTTCTTAAAAATACAATATCTAATCTCACTTTCCTTAGTTTCAATAGTGTTTTACTCCACAACCAAACCCAATTCGAAATAACTGGCCCATACCGCTGCCTAATAAAATGAACATAGTTACTTGATTTAATGGGCAAACATTTGAAAATATAAATGATAGATTTCACAGCAGCTAAGATCATATTTGTTTTATTTAATTATATAAGATTAATCAGACAAAGATAGTTATAATATACCAAAAAAAAAGAACATTAACATTAGTAATCACTCGAGCTTTCGACGATTTTAGTCGTCATTATCTAGAGAACTTGTAAAACAGAATAAGATAGAAACAAGGAAAAGAGAGAATGTGTGATCTTATATATATATTAGTTGCACTTAATGTCCTATGAGTCACGCAATCTAGAAGAATCTATCCATTTTGTTTTAATTTAAATTTCACTTTCTTTTTATTCTTCGAACTATCTGGAAAAATAAAAAGTGGAACAGATCGAGTAATTATATTCAAATCTGGTTTCAATGCGATAATAAATAAAGATTCCTTAATCTTTAATCTTTGAGCAGAGTTGTCTTTGTACAAGATATTCCAATCATTATAATTTATTTTATGTTTAAATTCCATTTCATGTTTAGATAGTGCTGATTTTATATCAGACTGTTTATACGAATTCGTATAAACAGTCTGATATAAAATCAACATTAGCTAAATATGAAAGGACTGTTTATATGAATTCGTATAAACAGTCTGATATAAAATCAGCACTATCTAAACATGAAATGGAATTTAAACATAAAATAAATTATAATGATTGGAATATCTTGTACAAAGACAACTCTGCTCAAAGATTAAAGATTAAGGAATCTTTATTTATTATCGCATTGAAACCAAATTTGAATGTAATTACTCGATCTGTTCCACTTTTTATTTTTCCAGATAGTTCGAAGAATAAAAAGAAAGTGAAATTTAAATTAAAACAAAATGAATAGATTCTTCTAGATTACGTGACTCATAGGACATTGAGTGCAACTAATATATATAGAAGATCACACATTCTCTCTTTTCCTTGTTTCTATCTTATTCTGTTTTACAAGTTCTCTAGATAATGACGACTAAAATAGTAGAAAGCTCGAGTGATTACTAATGTTAATGTTCTTTTTTTTGGGTATATCATAACTATTTTTGTCTGATTAATCTTATATAATTAAATAAAAAAAATATGATCTTAGCTGCTGTGAAATCTATCTTTTATGTTTTCAAATGTTTGCCCATTAAATCAAGTAACTAGCAATAATTTCCTATTGGAATTCTAGCACCAGATTCAAGCATTTCCAGCTCGGATTCGTCTATGAGGTTGTTCCAACCGTCTTATGCCTGTTCCAAGTACAACTTGACGTGCTCTATCCAATGGTATGATCAGATTTTCCATAATTAGAACTATAATTTTTAGGTTTTGTACAGCGCCATTTATGGTCTGAAAAATTATACTTTGTTTTGTGGCAAGTCTGCGCATACCATTGGATAGAGCACGTCGAGTTGTACTTGGAACAGGCATAAGACGGTTGGAACAACTTCTTAGGCGAATCAGGGTTGGAAATGCTTGAATCTGGTGATAACTTCGCCTACATCTTAAAAATTGATTGAACAGAGTAAAATCTAGTAATAATTAAAAATCAAATTACTACCCTAATAATCGTTAATAATCCGTTGAAAATTCATGAATTGAATTCTTTTCGATTGAGATTGTAAACGGTCGAACAGATTGAAATCAATTAACGACTAAAATTAAACCAATATTCTAGTAATCGTTGATAAGCAATTGAAAAGCCCTGAATTAGATTTTTTTTCGATCGAAACTTTAATCAACTCAATAGATTAAAATCACATTGCGACTCACATAATCAAGAATAGTCGATGTAGTAGATTATCTTTCCAATCGATTTAGGAATTTCAATCTATTTTAATCGGATTATCCTGCAAAATACGGGGTTTTCATATGAAAAACGACATATGGACCCTGCTAATCAAAAATAATTCTGATTTTCTTAGGTATATTTTTCATTGGGTAAAAAATGTTTTTTTTTATTTGAATAGTAAAAAATTGCCTCATGATTAAATAAAATGTCGCAGATGCATAATCGTTGACGACACGATTGTTGTTTTTTATTATCTATTGCCACATGTGAAGAGAAAAAAAGAAGAAAAGGATAATTTTAATGCGTATAGGGTTCAAGGTTTCATATGCATAGAAAGACGTCACTTTAAAACATGTGCATGATTTCGCTCTACACTGACGATGATATGCACCGTTGCCTACGAGAAGAAAAAACATACTTTGAATGCAAAAAATCGAATCTACGTCTCTCATCATGCATGAAAAGCAAATATGTTTTGCAAATTTCTCCATGCTGGATAGTCAATAAGTATATAAAACCAACACACAATTGTAGGATTATATCATTCAATTACTTATTTCTATTCATCAACCAATTTCTCTTCAAGTACAGAAAAGTAACAACGACAATGAAGCCATTCTGCATAATGGTTTGTTTAATGGTCTTTTTGGTGTTGGTAGCAACAAGCTATATGGCACAAGGGATTCCTCTTGACGATATAGATGATCAACGCTTATTCCATTACATAAGGGCCAAACCTACAATTTCTTCACTTATCATAAAGTTTCAGGTCTCAATACTACTCATATGATTAAATACGAATCTTTTCCTGTATAGAAAAAAATATTTGAATAGTTGTTTCTTATGAATAATTTCTTGACCGAGTCTTCCTTGGTGATATAATCAACTAAAAATCCTTGCTTCCAATTGAATAAAATATTTGTATTGGTTTTTGCTATAAGTTATTCTTCGATCAAGTCTTCTTAATGATATAATGAACCCAAATTTTTCCTCTGATTCAAACAAAAAATTTGAATAGCTGTTTCTTATGAATTATTTCTTGATCAAGTGTTCTTTCATGATACAATCAACTATAAACCGTGGCTTCGAGCTGCACCAAATATTTAAATAATTGCTTGATATCAACTATCCATTGATCATGGTTCCCGTGTTGACATAATCAACTACAAACCTAAGCTCTGAATTGAACATAATATTTAAATAGCTGTTTCGTACAAATTATTCCTTGATCGAGTATTTCCCGACGATATACTCGACTACAAACGTTTACTTCAAATTTTCCAAAAATTTTTGAATAATAGCTTGATATGAGTTATTCCTTGATCGCACTTTTCTTCGTGATAAAATCAAATACAAATGTCAGCTGTGAATTGAACAAGTATTTGAATAGTTGTTTCGTACAACTCATTCCTTGATCAAGTGTTTCAAGCTAACATAATCAACTAGAAATCTTTGCGTCCAATTGAACAAAATACTTGAATAAGTGTTTCGTATGAATTATTACTTAATTGTGTCTTCCATGCTAATATCATGAACGCTAAATCTTTTCTCTGAATCAAACAAAATATTTGAATAGTTATTTTTTACGGATAGTTGCTTCATCGCGTGTTCTTCGATGTTACATCAAACAATAAATTTTTGCTATGAGTTGCAAAAGTATTTGACTAGTTGTTTCGTATGAATTCTTCCTTGATCGAGTAATCTGCAATGATATAAACAACTGCGAATCTTTTATCCCAACTGAACAAAGCATTTGTATAACTTTTTATTATGAATTATCCTTTGATCCAATGTTCTCGGTGAGTTCATTAATACCAAAAGTTTATTTCTACTTGAACAATATATTTGTATTGTCTTTTGCTATGAGTTATTTCTTGATCCAGTGTTTCTCGATAATATTATCAACGTCGAATCTTTGCTCTACATTAAGCAAAATATTTGAATAGTTGTTTCTTAGACATCATTTCTTGATAAAATGTTCTGCAACGGCATAATTAACGACCAATCTTTACTTTAAATGCAATGCAATAATTAAATAGCTGTTTGCTATGAATTATTCCCCGATTGAAGACTATCAATGATACAATGGCCTATAAACCTGTGCTCTAAATGGAAGAAAAGTTTTGAATAATTGTTTCGTACAAATCATTCGTTGGTCGAGTCGTCCTTGGTAATATAGCCAACTAGAAATCATTGCTTCGAATTCAACAAGGTATATGAGCAGTTGTTTGCTATGAATTATTCACTGATTTTGTCTGCATTGATGAATTAAGTAACTACCAATCTTTTCTTTCAATGAAAGACAACATTTGAATAGTTCTTTTTTATGAATCATATCATGATGGCGTGTTTCTGGATATTATAATCAGCTTTAGATTTCTGCTTCGTATTAAACATAATATTTGTATAGCTTTTTATTATGAGTTATTGGTTGATTGAGTGTTTCACGATAATATAATCTACTACAAGTCTTTGTCTTGAATAGAAGAAAATATTTGAATGTTTGTTTGATATGAATTATTCCTTGATCGAGCGTTCTTCGATGATATAATCAACTACAAAATCTTTGTTTCCAATTCAAGAAAATATTGGAATAGCTGTTTATTATGAATTATTTCTTGATGAAATGTTTCTCGATGATGTAGTTAACTAAAATTCTTTGCTTCGATTTGAACAAAATATTTGGCTAGTTGTTTATTATGAATATTTCCTTCATGGAATGTGCCGCGATGATATGGTTAACTAAAACTCTTTGTTTTGAATTCAACAAAATATTCGAATAGTTATTTACTATGAATTATTGCTTGATCGAGTGTTGCTCGATGATTTAATGAATTTCAAATCTTTGCTTCAAATTGAGCAAAATATTTGAATAGTTGTTTCCTATGAATCAGTCCTTAATCGAGTGTTTCTTGATGATACGGGCAGCTGAAAATTTTTACATCGATTGAAGAAAAATATTTGGATAGTTGTTTGATACAAATATGAATTATTCTTTGATCAAGTGTTCTTCAATGATATAAGCAACTACAAGCCTTTGTTTTCAATTCCAGAAAATATTTGAATAGCTGTTTATTATGAATTATTTCGTGATCGAATGTTCCTTGATGATATAATGAATTGCAAATCGTTGCTTTCACTTGAACAAAATATTTGAATATTTGTTTCTTATAAATTATTCCTTTGTTGAGTATTCGTCGGTGATATAATCAATTCTAAATCTTTGCTACGAACGAGACAAAAAATTTGAGTAGTTGTTTGGTATGAATTATTCCTAGATCGCGTGTTTCTTGATGATATAACCAACTGCAAGTCTTGGCATCTAATTGAACAAAATATTTGAAAAGTCATTTTATGTGAATTATTCTTTGATTTAGTGTTCCTCAAGAATATAATTCAGTACAAATCATTGCTTCGAATCGAAAGAAACACTGGTATATTTATTTGATACGAGTTATTTTTTGGCGAAGAGTTCCTCAATGATATAATCAACTCAAATCGTTGCTTCGAATTGAACAAAGTATTTGAATAGCTGTTTTCTATTAGTTTTTCGTTGATCAAGTGTACCTCTATGATATAAGAAGCAACAAATCTTTTCTAACTGAAGAAAATATATGAATAGTTATTTTTTGTGAATTATACGTTGATCCAGTGTGCTTCGATTATATAATTGACTACAAATGTTTTTTCCGAATTGGAGAAAATATTTAAATATTGGTTTGGTGTGAATTATTGCTAGATGAGATATTCCTCAATGATATTGTGAGCTGCAAATCTTTGTTTCGAATTGAACATGATATTTGAATAATTGTTTCCTAACAATTACTCCAATATTGAGTCTTCTTTGATGATTTAATCACCAGAAAATCTTCGCTTCTAATTGAGCAAAATATTTGAATAGCTGTTTATTATGATTTATGCCTTGATAGAGTATTCCTGGACGATATAATCAGCTCCACATCTTTTCTTCGAATTGAGTAGAATATTTCAATCACTCCTTGGTATGAGTTATCGCTGAAGTGAGTGTTCTTCAATGATATAATGAACTGTAAATGTTTGCTTGGAATTGAATACCATATTTGAATGGTTGTTTGATATGAATTATTCATTTATCGAATGTTCTGAGATTATATAATTAACCCCAAAATTTTGCTTTAAATTGAGTAAGATATTTGAATCTTGCTACGTATGAATTATTCCTTCATCGAGTAGTCCTCGATGATTTGATCAACTAAAGATCTTTTCTTGGACTAGAACAAAATATTTATCTAGTTGTTTAATATGAATTATGCCTAAATCAAGTATTCATTGAAGATATACTCAACTGTAAATGTTTTCTTTGAATTAGACAAAATATTTGAATAGTTACTTGGTGTGAATTATTCTTTGATCGAGTATTTCTCAATATCATAATCAACTGGATATCTTTGCTTTGAATGGTAGAAAATATTTGAATACCTGTTCTTATTATCCGTTGATCGTATAATGTATTTGACTAGGGAATAACCCATCTGCAATTATTCAGGAAGAACGTTCGGTAGCAGTAAGAAAGAATGTTAGTTTGCTGGCATGTGACTGGATCATTTTAGTGGGAAAGCATTTGCATTCTGGAAGTGGAGCTTGGTGAATGTTTCAAATAGAAAAAGAAAGGAAGATTTCATTAGTACTTTAGTTATTCTACATTTCTAATAATTAAAATAAATCTAGTGCCAGTGCAGTTGCCATTAGACCATTCGGTATGACTCAGTAATGTAGTGATCTTACTGCTACATTGATACAGTAAAAGAAATAAATCAAGTCGCTTGATTTAGTTATAAGCACGTCATTAGTCAGTATGCATACTTTAGAAATTTCTCTCTAAGCACTTTCAAATGTTTATAGCAAATTTATCCGTCAAACGTTTTACAAAGACGAAAAGATTGGGTGAACAACAAATTGTCTAGGTTTCGCCACCCCCAATGATTCGCTAGGAATGCAAGAGAAATCTGAATATAATTCAGTTGTGCACTATTTCTGTTCATTTGAAATAGGAAAAGGAATTAACTCAGATTATGCTGGAGCTTATGCAAAGTTTCAATCATTCTGAATGCTCAACAGCGACCAATACAGTGGCTAACCACAGAGAGAAGAGAAATTGGAAATTCATAATAATTGCTTATTTGTGTTATTCTCAAGTTAATGAATTAAGTGAGTAGAAATTTCGGTATCCCAGGCAAACGCACAAGCTTATTAAAAGCGTGTAACTACGTGCACAGTGTTGCGTCTACATCCACGAATTGATTTTGCATGACTTGTATATGGGCGTGTCACAGTGTAAACTATAATCGCGTTTACATGCATGAAATTTTGTGCACGTACAAGCGTTTGATTATCGGATGCATGAACATACGATTATTTTTGTAAAGAACGTTTTCGTGAACATCTTACAAAACGCTAGAATGATGATGAAACGAAGCACGTAAAGCAATCTCGCATAAATACGCATGAACACATAGTAGTCTTTTCCAGAGATATGATTGAAATATAGATACTTTCGTTTTGTAAGACGTACTCCTTCATCATTCGATCATTTACTTACGTGAAAGGTGCTATTAAAGCTCGGAGAGGTTATGATGGTTGGTACGGTAACCAGTACGCATGTGCATGGATGCTGATAACTGGGTAGAAAGAATTTGAAAAAGTTGAAACTTTAATTTTTCGAGTCAATCCATTGTACTTATAGGAGAGCGGTTTCCTTTTGACGAAAAGAAAACAAATACACAACGAAAAAAGAACCAAAATCTTGTATAGGCACGTGTATACTTCAAAATAGCATAAATTTGCTGTGCCGATACAGAGTAAATTTGATAATAATTTTCGTAAATTCGATGTTTTTCCTATGATTTCTACTATTTAGTAAAGTTTAGATCATCTTGTCCATAGTCGCAAAAACACGTTGATATTTTAATGTGAATCGTTTATCTTGCATGTGAATATTTACAAGGATGGGTTCTCTCATAATCTCGCGTTTTTTACTTGAAAACTTAAAGGCAAGTGTTTTCAGACATGTCTTTGCGAAATATCCCTTTTTGTACGCCCTATTCTATGACGTTCTATGCGGAGAACGTCCCAATTCCATCTGGCAGTGTAAAACTTCTGTTCGAGTGCATTGTATACATGATATTTGTCCTTTCCTTGCTATTTCTTCCATTTCTTCTCATCTTACATATTGTACTTATCTGTTTGTCCCAAGGGGGAAGGAGCGAGACTTCAACTACTTCCGAAGTTTTTTGAAGTATCATGGAAGTATGAGGAAGTATCATAAAAGTATGAGGAAGTGCGATGGAAGTACGAAGAAGTATCATGGAAGTACGAAGGAGTACGATGGAAGTACGAGGAAGTACGATAGAAGTACAATAGAAGTACCAAGAAGTATAGGGGAGGACAACCCAAGTACAAGTGAAGTACCGAGAACCGTATGGAAGTTTGCGTTTAGGTTTGGATTTTTGTGGTAGTTATGTTATCCCAAATTTTTTCACTAAAAAAGATAGTTTTTGAGAAAATAATGATTTTTTATAAGGCTTAACCGAAGGTTATCGGGGAAAGGGAATCCGAATCTGAAGTCAGTTTCTCAAAATTTCGAACTTGGTTTTTTGACTAGAGAAAGGGTTTTTTGAGAAAAAAATGATTTTTTTATAAGGCTTAATGGAAGGTAATCGGGGTCGCGGAATCGGAATCTTGAATCAGGTTCTAAAATATTTTCTACTTTATTTCCTGATCAAGTAAACTTACTCTACTTACTGAAGTGAAACTTCACAAGAAACCGTTATTTTCTCAAACAACCTTTTGTTTAGTCAAAAAAATCAACTTCAAAAATTTTAAGAAACTGTTTTCAGATTTGGATGCACCGAATTCGATTATCTTCAGCTAAGCCTTATAAAAGAATCGTTTTTTCTCAAAAGATCGTTTTTTTATTGGAAAAATTAGGGATGATATACCTAATCCAAATCGAAACCCATACTCAAACTCCCAAGCGCTTCAGGTTTGGTGCATCCCTAAGCACAGGAGAAGGATAGCTGGAGTACACACACCAGAAGTCTCGCTTGTCCCTCTTTGTACATAGTACATCCAGTAACAGTTTTTAGAAGATAATTTACTGTAGGAGTGTCACTTTTGCGTTCGGTTCGTAGGTATCGGGGAACGCACTCTAGTCCTGTACCGAGAAACGAGAAGGGGAACGCGACATGGATTCTCTTAACTTTTAATTGAAGACTTCCGAATTCATCGAACGAAATGCAATTTCCTAAATATAACGATATTTTATATAGCTTGACCAAAGATAACCTGGTACGAGGAATCTGAAACTGCAACTGGTTTTTCAAAATTTTGAGTATGATTTGTCTTGTGATGGAAAGGCTATTTTCTAAAAATAACGATATTTTCTGAATTTTCATCAAAGATAGTCAGGATCAAGGAATCCGAATCTGCAATTCGTTTTTCAAATTTTGAGTTTAATTTTCGCTATCCAGCGAACGCTATTTTCTAGAAATAAAAATTTTAATAAAGTTAGACCAATGAAAATGGGGTCGAGGAATCTGAATCTGCGATCAGGTTTTCAATTTTTGAGTTTGTTTTTTACGTTAGAAAAGAGTATTTTTGAAAAGTAGCAATTTATTGTAAAAGTTTGATGAAAAGTAATTGAAGTCGAGGAATCTGAATCCATAATTGGTTTCTCAAAACCTTTAGCTTGTTTATTCCGCTGAAAAGTTTTTAGCAGAAAACAATCTATTTTTGCAAAAAATTCTTATTCCTTAAAACCTGGCTTCGTAGCAGCTTTCTGAAAAAATATAGGAATATATAGGACTTTAGAGGCCAAAAATATATAGGACCCCCCTCAACTATATAGGAAATATATAGGGCGTTAATTTCCCGTACAAAATTTTGTTGACGCCTAGAAAAGCTACAGCAATATCGTAGATTGTAATGAGATTCTTATTCTACATTTATCCGATGGGCTAAATAAAAAAGTATCATCAAGTAGTGAAAAGCAATGACATGAAAATATTTTTCAACAATAAAAATAACAATTTGGGATCGATTTATTTTTAACCATTTTACACATAAATGCAATATAAATGTTAAAAAATTAAATTAAATAAGGATCAAAAAAGTTTTTGGTTTATAGAAAACACATGATATCGTTTATCAATACCGTTGTAGTATCTCAGCTACAAAACTATTTAAACAAAATATTTACATATTACAAAATAATATAACTTTTAATTTAAAATGATATATGCATCATTGTAAGATTTTTGTCGTTTTTGTTGTTTTTGAGAAAATTCATATTTTTGTTTTTCTGAATTTTAATTAATTCTGTTATTTTTGATAACTGTTCATTGACTGCTTTGCTTTTGTATTACCACTATCGATTAAGATAGTTGATCTATTTACCTCAATACTATCTTTTTTCTTGATTGCAAGTTGTAAACATTCACTAACATCATCAATTATCAAGATGACATCATTAAGTTCACGTTGTACATGTATATCAATTACACAACTTATGTTAAGTTAGATGCTTTTCTAAAGAATGCATGACTTTCTTCACAAGAATCTTCGATTTTTCAAAAAATATAGGAATATAGGAAAAATGATCAAAATATAGTCTATTATAGGACTAGTTTAAAAAATACAGAAAATATAGAAACCACTACGAAGCCAGTTTAAAACACACTTGTTTTACTAAAAATATATTTTTAGTTATAAAATTAAGCTTTAAATTTTGTGAAAATCGATTGCAGAATCGGATTCCTTGATCTGAATTACCTTTGATCAAACTTTATCAAAAATCGTTATTTTTAGAAAATACCCTCTCCTTGACAACAAAAAATTAAACTCAAAGTTTGGAAAAACTGATTACAGATTTGAAATCCTCGACCTCGATTATCTTTGGTCAAACTTTACACAAAATCATTATTTTTAGAAGATAGCCTTCCCTTGACAAGAAATATCAAACTCAAAATTTCGAGAAACTGACTTCAGATTTGGATTTCTTGACCTCCATTACCTTCGGTCAAACTTTATAAAAAATCATTATTTTTAGAAAATAGTGAAGTATCAAGGAGTACAGAGAATTATAATGGAGTACAAGGAAGTACCGTGGAAGTATCATGGAAGTACGAGGAAGTGTCATGGAAGTACGATGGAAGTACGAGGAAGTACGCACTCCTGAAGTATCGCTCCTTCCCCCTTGGTTTGTTCTTACTTCGTACATTATTTTGTACTTTGTCCCTGTCTTAGTACTCTTCCTTTCTTTCCTTATTATCCTTCTCTTCTATATCGTTTTCTCTTCTCTGATTGTCGAGTATATAAGCGTATGCTTTGTATGTAAACGATGCGGTTATTGATATGAAGAAGCATAATAAAGTGCAGTTCCATCAGCGCTAATACTTCTATCTAAAATCGTCATATATTCGCCTACATTTATATGCGAAAATGGCAAATGTTTAAAATAAACTATGTATGTATGCGTGAGATGCGTGCGTTTGACTGAAATGAGAAACAAAATTGACGCAACATGCGATGGCTTATTTCTTTGGTCAGATTCAATATGCATTTACTAGGCTGTTCAAATATTTGAAAAAAAAACATGGAGTGTGAACGAAACGTACAGTAGGAATGAACATAGAAATCCGTTAATAGATTAGAAGGCATAGAAAAAGATACTGGAAAAATCGTGAAAACAATAGTGATCATGTCACTTTACAGTAACAGATAAAATGTGTTCTAGAAATTGAAACTCAACTTGAATAATAAATTTTTCGATAACAGAATAAGTCGTTCTACATTTGTTTTTATAGGAGAAAGATGCAGTAAGACATATTCTACAAAAGGATTACCAATTAACTCTATTACTTTGTGGCGTAAGAAAGTATAAGTTTAGAAACGTGCTTCATAAAAAAATAAAAATTAGCTATTAACTTCCTAGAAATCATAAGGACAGTTCTTTATAATAGAATTTTACTTTACTCAAAAATTGTTTCTCCATCATGAATACTACATTGAAAACCTATATAAATCAATGTTGATAAATTTGATTTGCATTCAATTGTGTTGCCTTTGCAAGACGAACGTATTTTATCTGCCATTGCTTAACATTACTCAAGTGTTTTTTTTTCATTCTGAATTTATACATCGAAATAAAGAAGCAGGATTTTTAAATATTTTTTCTTCTATTGCGAGGAGGCGTTGGTTGATATCGATGAACCTCTGTAGTCAAAGCTTTAAAGAAAACGAATAATTTTTCACCCAGATATGAGCTGTTCAAAAAAAAAAAATGATTTTCAATTTTCTAAACAGTCAAGCAAGATGTGTTTCGCTTCTTTCTCAGCCATATTGTCATCGATTTTTTTTGAGCAATTTCTCATTTAAAGGAGCCAAAAAACAGAACAAAATGGATACTTTTTCACGTCTCTGGTGTAAGGTTTAGAGTATCAAAAATACTTTTCTGAATAACTGAATGTAGAAGTTTTTGATTAATATTGTAGTGTTAGAGTTTTTATGATGCAAATTTTATGAGCCTATCACACAGAGAATTTATTTGAGTATGGACATTGATATCAGTCTTCTCATCGGTAACATCATCAATAACTCTCATCCAAATTGAAAGTAGCTCTTTTTTTAAATCTCATCTGTCGATGAAAAATGATTTGTTTGGTCTAAAAATTTGCCCATGTCGCATGTTTCTTCTCAATACCGCCGGTATACCGTGGTAGTCATAAGAACCGATGGTGTATCGTTGGTATACCGCCGGTAGCATCCTCAACGTCCGGTTTCAGACCTAAATAATTGCAGAGAGCATTCCCTGCTTTAATGCGAATTTACTATTAAAAAGAAGTGAAAATTATAGATAAAAATATATTTTTAGAATTTTTTTCAGTAATAATAATTTTTGCAACGCCATCTATAATGAAAAATTGATCTCAGCACTGGGACCTATTTGGGCTCTGTAGCCAGTACAGGCGACTCAGGCGCATCAACATTATCTGAGAGCATCGTCTTTCACGAATTTCTGGTGGTTTTATCAGACTTAAAAAATATTCAGCCGTTTCGATGCGCTATAATATGATGCACTACTTTCCGAAAACAACTGGCAGTATACTGCCAGTCTACTGGTGGTTTTTTCCCGGTTCGGATCACACAAGTGGCTAGACAGATTTATCGTTATGGACTTCCGAATAAACATAGTTGGGCTTGAGTTTGAAATCTAATTAAGTTATGCGACTTCTTGAGACTCACATCGGCATTTTTTTACTGAAAAACCTTCAAAAGTTCAGACTTGCAAATCTTTAAGTGTGTAATTCTTAAGAAACGATGCAAAGCAATACTAAATACCATCTTTTGGGCTTCATTTTTCGTTTTGATGAGAAATAGCTGCTACATTGAATTGAGCAGAGAACATTTAGCTAATCACTACTTCTTAAATTTATCTGACGAAAAATTGCATTTTTTTTATTATTTTGATTTGAGTTTTAAGAAAGTTCAATTTTTCAATGGTCGATTGTGATGCAAAACACCGGTAGATGTCACAACGAGAAAGGGTAAACATTCAAATATTCAAAACATTTACACTTTTTATTGTTTATAGAATTGTTGAAAAAAATCTCAGGTTTATAAAGCAAAACGGCTTTGAAAGTTGATCAAAGAATTTGTGTCGAATATTCTTTAATTGAACTTTTCTTATTCACCTTTTCTAAAATTGATTTAGTATGAGTTTTGTAGATAATTGGACGGCACATCTTTTGGAAAAACAAGTCACTTTAAAGTTTGAAAGGAAAAATAGTTATAATCAAAGTACTAAAAAAAGCACCATTCTTTATACGTCATCTATCAGTTTCGTAAAAATGAAAAAAAGAATGTTTCTGTCCAGTCTTTTATGTTACATATAATAGTGAATGAATCCATCATAGTGTTCAATAGAGTACATAGAGTAGAGGGCTACATAATTTGAGTCTGTATCTTGATGAAACAAATGGAACTGGATTATTTCTGCTTCTATCTATTTGTACGCATGACTTCCCTTTGTCAATTGATGCATCGTTGATTGAGGTAAAACATTTACGCTCATATACCTGTTCTTCGTGCAACGCTTGTCTTGTCACATGTATTCAGTTTTTCTCGGCTTTGCAATATTCATTTTTTTGCGAAGATGTGTAGTGAGTCAATAGTGTAGAGAAAAGTTTACCTTTCTTCATTGAGAAAATCTTGCAACTAGACAGTCGAAGGTATTAGAAAAACAGCCAGTTCAAAAAAATCTGATACTCTATTAGACGACCTTTATAGATGAGGCCACATCGTTTCTTTGAAGCGACAAGTATATTCGAATAAAATGTTTAAATCAAGTATGTTATGCCGATATAGAATGCTGATGATAACCCATCAAGAGAATGCCCTAATAATGTATTTCATCGTCATATTTTCTTCTATGAATTTATTATCATTTGCAATATTTTTTTAATCATGAATTAATTCAATATTTTTGTCAAGCACGATCTAAAATAAGCTTTTAAGTATAGGAGAAAGAATTGGAATCCTCCCTTCCCCATAGAGTGTGGTGGACGCTAGCCAGTGACCATCATCTACCGTGCAGACGTTGTTAATATGCGACCACAGACTATATGATTTCATTAACAGCTTTGTTTTCTTTGCAGGACTTACGGCACAACTCAACTTCATACTTTTACAAATGAGACAATGCTATCAAACATCATTAAAATCAACAAACATTATCAAGTAGTTAGTTTTTCTCCCTCGTCGTCTTAAGTAGCTAGCTTACTCATTTCATGTCATCAATATTTTTTTCTTGTGGTTCTATCTGAATTGTTCATAACTATTAATTCTAATAAAATAAACATAAAACATATATCATTCGACTTCTTGTGTATACAAACAAATCTCTAGAGTAATTATGAGCAATATGCCATTGTCTCCATTTAATCAAAATCAGACGCTCAGCCAATCATTTATTCATTGAAATGAGGGTATTAGTTTCTAGAATATTCTATGATACAACAAGAAGAGCTTTGAATTGTCACCAATGATTTCAATCTTTTGAGGATAAGACCCTCATTAGAAACCTGTTTGTGCTTCATTGATGTTCGTTTCAATGAAAGGATAACGAAATCTCCAATGTTCCAAGCACACTTCTAATGCACGCGCGTGGTCTTGTTCTATAGTCTGGAGTTCGAGCATGGGCTCCTTCCAAGCGTCATAAAATTGAACATTTGATAGATACCATCAAGCAAAATCTTAATTCAAGATTGAAGCACCTTTTCAACAATAGTAACAAACCGTCATAATAAAACTGACTTGTTGACTTCATATTATTTTACAAGAAAAAGAAATTAAAAGCTTCGATTATTCTTTGTTTTCGTTGGTAGCTCTTGCAACTACATCCATTAAGCTACCAAAAACAAATAGTGATTTTGTGGAACTCACATGTATTTTTGAAGAAAATAGTGGGTGTACTATACTGGACAAAATATTTTGGACGATTTTGTTTTACATATAACTTTCTTATAAAGTTAGCTTTTGAGGCGCGGCTTGAGTTAGAATTACCGGCAGCGTTTATGCTATATCCAAAGAAAATTTCACCTCTTAATATTAGATTATAGTAAAACTGGACATATAACAATGTGAAGCAGTCACATCCTGTTGGACGATTTTTATTGGACGATGTTTCAAATTGAGTTATTTTTTCCACAAATATTTGAAAAGGATTAAATTTATGTCAAAAGAAAGAGGAGAAGACAAGCTACATTTTTGGCTACTAGTAACTTTTAAAATCACTTTTTTTATGAAATAATATAGCATGGTTACTTTGTAAAAAATTTAACATATTATTATGTGAACTCTTTATCTTTTTTCCGATAGAGACTAAATTATTTTTTATATATGTCATTCGAAAGAGCGTCAAACGCTGCAAATTTTTTAGAAAATTACATCTCAAAAACTGAAAGAAATTTTTCATGAAACATTAAACCATCTGCTATCTAATGTAGCGTTTGACTCTCTTTCGAATGACATATATAAAAAATAATTTAGTCTCTATCGGAAAAAAGATAAAGGGTTCACATAATAATATATTAAATTTTTTACAAAGTAACCATGCTATATTATTTCATAAAAAAAGTGATTTTAAAAGTTACTAGTAGCCAAAAATGTAGCTTGTCTTCTCCTCTTTCTTTTGACATAAATTTAATCCTTTTCAAATATTTGTGGAAAAAATAACTCAATTTGAAACATCGTCCAATAAAAATTGTCCAACAGGATGTGACTGCTTCACATTGTTATATGTCCAGTTTTACTATAATCTAATATTAAGAGGTGAAATTTTCTTTGGATATAGCATAAACGCTGCCGGTAATTCTGACTGAAGCCGCGTCTCAAAAGCTAACTTTATAAGAAAGTTATATGTAAAACAAAGTCGTCCAAAATATTTTGTCCAGTATAGTAAGTTTTAAGTCAAGCGTTTCTGACTCCGTCTCCCCCAATTACAGACCTGAACAACCGGAATTAAATAATGGATGTATATAACAGACTTATTTGCCATTTAATTCAGTGCTTATAATAATAAAAATGTGAAATTAAGAGAAAGAATTACGAACATGAGGGTGTGGGTGTGAGATATGCATTCTTACTTCACACACTGGCATACTCATTACGATGATTCTTTATGAATGTTATGAATTGATGATGAAAAACGATGAATAGTCGAATAATTTGTATGAATAATAAAGTTTTCTCATTTGTTGATATATCACGAAGAAAATTCTATAACAGAATGCTCAGAAAAAATTGGAATAGATTTTGAATCGTTAAAGAGAAAATTGTCTTAGTCAGCATGAATATAGATTATTTTACGTTCAATCATCGTTTTTCTCTTCTGTAACTAAAATTTGGTTATTTTGTTTCATTGCCAATGCTGTAATATGTTGCCGTCGTGTGTCGAAAATACAGTTTGTATTATATCAGTCATTTTGAGCGTGATTGAGAGTGTTTTTTATTCAAATCAACATGCACATACTCACTCCCTACCTCCATTTGACGGATTTTGCGTGCTGCTTATAAATCTTATGATAATTGTCTATCATTAATTGAAATAGATATATATAAATCGTCTTAAGGAAACTGGGTTTCATCTTTGGTGATTTCAGAGCTTGATGCTCTACCGATCGCCTTAAAATAAAGTGCTCCCAAATGGGGGGCAGCCATTACACGAAATCTGTGTTCGATTGATTACCAATAATGAAAACGATAAATGAAGCCTAAGAATATTAGCACGACTGCCATGTATTGTCCAATTTGAATTGTCTCGACAAGTGGATTCAACATTTAATCAATCAAATGCCAGTCGAGTACCATTTACAGGTTAGAGCATAATTAAGAGTTGTGAACAGAAACTGTCGAAGAACTGTGAGAGATGTAACAAATCACTTACTAACATTGTTGATACATTAATGCATTTAGCCTTTGATCAATTAAGATTTTTCTATCCAGTAGGGATGATGCCAACATGAGCCACTGATCAATTATATTATCAAATGTGGCATACGTTGTGCAATCTACACAGCCAAAAGTAGTAAAGAATAAAATAGTTTGACTTACTCCTATAAATGGTTGCTGTTTATCATTATGACTCAAATAATAAATGCGGAAACTTCGGATTTAAATCCGAGAGTTATGTGTACTTCAAAAAGTGAATTAGACAGATGAGTCATCCTAGAATATGTGGACATCAAAATTATACTGGGAAACCTTTCCTATAAACTGCTTATTTCTATTGACTATTGATCCATCAATAGGGCTTGGAGGCGAATAGAGCTCAAATTTGAACTCTTCGCCTTGATTTACCCTCAGAAAGTCGTTTTTCCTATAACTTGATTTCTATTGGTCACTGCTCAATCAATAGTATTTCGAGGCAAGTGGAGTACAGATTCGAGTTCTCTGCCCCAGAAAACCTCAAAGTATCAACTCTATGATCGGAAGATAGAGCTCGAATTATGAGTCAATTAGATGGTGGACAAAAACGGAACCTATTTCCGTTTAATTATCTTTGTAATAGGTGAGTTAGGCTTCTCGTTCCTTTATGTTTTATATACCATTTTGCAGCTCATGAAATTCTCTATCGAATGGTATATAATAGTTGGGGTTTTATTTGACTATGATGGGAAAAGTCTTTTACGAAAGCTGGGATGGGTCGATTTTCGCATAGGAAGCCATAGGGAAAAATGACTATTTTTGCAATAACTCATGAATGGCTCGGCCGATCATACTCATCTTCGAACTCGATCGAGACATTGTTAAGACCAAACTGTGTAGAAAATTTCATCGTGATCTGACTCTCCTTTCAAAAGCTATCGTGTAAATGGACGGACGGCTGGACGGACACTGACCGATTCTAGAGTGTACTCACTTTTTGAGTACACAAAAATAGGCTCAATGTGTGCCGCAGTCGAAGTTGTAATTTGCAAAATTACTTTCGTCGATACAGATGTTGAAGTACTTATCGTATTAGCTGCTGTATTCATCTAGTTTAAAGTGGACATAGTAGCGCATGTTATTTATGGAGCATTAGTTGTTGTCAAAATTACATTAATTGAACTATTTGTTATACCATCATCGTACTACCCAATGAAATTTCACACATCTAGGAAAATAAAATATGCAAATAGCAATCATTCCAAATAGATCCATATTCTAATGCTAGATAACTGAGCACTTCAGAAATATTGTCGTATTTCAATTACGTACATGGTGAGAACAGTTGTCAAGAATGTTCCAACAAGCACTATTCCATTTAGAAAACTAATCATAGTAAAAGGTGAATAGCAACAGCATCTTAAAGCCTATATCG
>CAJNOP010002228.1:0-19090 GCA_905250075.1 Rotaria sp. Silwood1 | reverse complement strand
TGCGAGTGTATGGTCAGCAGTGTTTAACATGTCATTCACCAGTTTTTTTTAAACCTTGTTACAATGGAGCTCAACTACGAGACGCAATTGATTATGTTATAGATAAAATGACAAACAGACAAGTTGTTATTGGGAATGGAAATGGACGCTTTAGGGGTCAGCATAATGAAGCAGACGTAAACCAAGCTTGTGAAGCATGCCATTTTAATCTTTGTGAAAATTCGATAAATGATTAAACAGTAATATATTTGTTTAAAAATCAGAAATAATTGAACAATGTGTTGATAAAAATGAGTTTCATTTTCTTATGCTACGGTCAACAAAGTCAATTTTCGTCAGACTAATTGAAATTAAGATAAATGCATAGGAAGATAACCCGTGATCTGATCTTTCATAAACGACAAAAATTTTTACTCGCCACTTCGTTTTTTTTTCAAAAGAAATGTGGGTGTGGATGTAGTGAGGTGGGTGGGTGGATGTGAGTGTGGGTATGGGTGGAGTGCGAGAAGTGAGAGAACAAATACCCACAATCGTACCGACATCCACATCAACATGCACAACCTCAAAAAGCATTGTGAATGATGAATTGTCGAAGGTTTTCAAAAAACTTCAGTAACTTTATCTTCATGGAATCAGCTTCTACAATGGCTTTATTATTGAACAGTAAATAGCATCGAATTTCTTTGAACCGAGTTTATTACTGTTTCTGAAAAGTTAGATTTTGTTATTGTATAAGAAACAAGAACTGGTAATTTTCTCTTAAATTTACACATGTGAACTATAATCTGAAATGAAAATTGATCTATTTGTTGCTGTTCGCCGAAAATGGAAAAAAAAGTGATTTTTATTTCTAATACTTACGTATATATATATATGTTTAATCACGATAATTAATTTTGACTACTATTACACATACCATTGTTCCTCATGTTTGTTGTATAGTTTATCGTCACTAAATATTATGTATTGAGCATTTCCTCAACAACTCTCACTTTCGCTCATTCAATGATTCTTTCCATTTTCTTTGTTTTTGTTGTCTCTTTTCTGATCTATAAACATGTCAATAAAAATAGATCAAATGATGAAAAATAGATGAATCCATGTTTCCAGTTTTTATTAACTAAAGTATCCACATATAAACTAACATTTCCTCATGCATGCTCACTATGAAATGAATGTGTGCTGAAAATATTAGATGAATCAATACTTGCATCTTTGAGCAAGAGTACATGCTAGTTTTTAACAATCAATCGGTAGACGAAACAGATTCATATCTTCAATAAGAAACAATGATTTACCTTCAAACTCTGGATTATTAATCAGTACAGAATACCTTATTATTGATGTAATTTTGAGCCTGGTCAATGCTTATTTAGTCAAGATATAGAATAAATTACCGTAGTCTACCAAAACTACTAATCGTAATAATCGCATATCTCTGCTCAGGAGGCCTAGAAAACCAAACCCTTGTAGGGCATTTAATAGCTCATTGAGGTCTATCATCTGAGAATATACTCGATCCAAAAGTGATTTGACACCTGGAGTTGTTCCCTCGTGAGTAGGAAATAATAATTCAGAAAATATTTTTGATTGTTACGAAACAGTCAGTTAATAAAAGCAACTAAGTTATACAGTCTCTTTCAGAAATAGCTATACTTTATTATAAAAACTAAGGATAAATTTAACTTTCAAGACACCATGAAAAAGAGCACTCTTAACGCTACAAAACTCACGATGAAACATGGGTTTCCATTTCATTTCTCTAATGTAAAAAGTGTAACAGAAATAAGAAACTAACGTTGTGCGATGATGAAGTTACAAGAACTTTTTTTAGAGGTGTTTTGTTTATAGTGCTTTCTTCTGCTTAGATTCATTCTGAGAAAACATGACTTATACAAAATTTGTAGTTCAGACATTACTCTTTGTAGCAAAAACAAAAATTTCGTTGGTTTAGAAGCTGACAATATGGTCTAATAGAGTGTAACATTTTTCCAAAGACTTTTGCGCCACTTATTATGTTGTTGTTACTCATTCTTATGTCATGTTCCCTCCTCATTCCTTTTCTTTTATAAGTGATATTCTTCCTTGGCTACATAGGGTTGTGTTCTGTATTATATGAACATAACTGAAATGATTAAATGAGTGCGTAGTTAAATATCTGTACTGTGAGTGGCAGTAACTCTACTTATCCAATTTGTGATTAAAAGTATTAAAATAAAAATCACAACAGCTACTATAACGTAGTCTTCTACCTCAAAATTAAGTTATAATTCAAGTTTTTCTATCATTTGACTAAGACTAGATAATATATTAATGAGAATCAAGACTTCACAAATTTTTATTTCGAAAAAGATTGAAACAGTATACAAGTTCGTATGATGAGAGTTTTGATTAAGTTGAAGAATGACAGCTGTCAGAAATTTCACCAACAACAACCAACACCAATAATACCAAAGCATTTATAGCCCGGATCGCCTTGAATTTTTTCGGCTAGCCAGACACTACAACAACACGCTTTTTGCAGCAATGCCATCGAATCTCTTAATAATAGAAATGGTCTCTTCATTTCTATTTTCATTATCAATGCCTATGACGGCAGCTTGAAATAAATGAAAAGAAACTATTAAAACGAGTAATATAGAAACGAGTGTCACTAGATTTTTCATAATATTTTCTCAGAATTAAAAGAGATAAAACATCGTCTAATCACGACCAAATCAAAAACCTAAAACTGTTAAGTTATTCAACTTATTGTGAACGTTCGTAATAGAAAATTTGAAATGAGATAACTTTTGTTAGACACATGTGCTTGCTTATATAGTATGAAACTAAGATAAAACTATAGGAAGTTGAAATTAAATGCGTTTCTTTCTTTTGAGTCATTATTTACCTACACTTATCTGGCTTTCAACGCAATACATGCGAATATCAAATATGCGTGGATAATGATTTCAAAAGAGAAACAATATTACTTCTAATGTGCATTTGTGGACAAAAATAACTGCCTTCCTTGCTTTCTTTGCATCTACGTATATCTTGTCTTCTTTTTCTTTTCTTTCATTGGACATGCCATCATTATTTCTTTTTTTCTCAATTCTTTCGATATGGGTATGGGTGTTTAATAAAAAGTAGATTACAACCCAAACCGGCATTCATACTCGCACCAACACCCAGTTATTATAGGGGTATCGAGGCAAGAATATAGGTATAAGGCTTTAGGAGTATGGATATAGTTATCAAAGCACAGATGTAAAGCAATATGGATAAGAGTAACGATATAAAGATATGACGATCAGGTTATAAATACACAGATTTAGGCATAAAAAGTCGTAGATACAAGTATTCATATATAAGAGCATAAGAATAAAGCCATGAGTATAAGGATACGGAGAGGTATAGATAGAGCTATAAGGCTTTAAAGGATAAGAGTACAAGTACAAGAAGGTAGATGGAAGAATACAGGAATAAGGTTAAACTCAGTAGAATTTGCTAGCTCTTAAGTAATCAAGATGTATTACGTTTTCTCTTGTCCCTAAAAGATAGGCGTAATTCCGTAATCAACCATGTAAAAACATCTTTAAAGTTTTACACGAAAAAAAAGAGCGTAAAAGTGAATATTTGAATCCCGTGGGAGCGTTTAAAAGTATATGCTGCAGTAAAAACAGGTTACAATTGTAAATCATAAAATATTCGTTTAAAATGTGAAACGCGTTTATTTTGGACCGATTTTTATACAGTTTTTTTTATTGGTATTGACTACCAGGGTTACTGTTATTTCTGCACACATTTTATACAATCGCATGGGATGGAAAGAGGGATATTGTTTTGTTTTTTTTTGAAAAAATGTTATATGGGAAAAAATATTCAAATCGACAATCCATTTTGCATCGTTGATAATGTTAGTAGTCGTTCGAAGCCAATGTCTCAAGACATAATTGGAACAAGCTCAGATATTAAAAAAAAATCAATAATATTCTACCATATTTACCGAACGATCCTTCTTGCTCTCCTTCAAAGAACAAACTTTGATTTTATTCCGACGAAATTCTTCACGATGTCTATGAATTCGCATGAAAATAAATTCGGATATTAATTCTGCTATTATCATATAACCGATACCAGATCCTTAATGTATCCAAATTGTATTAAACATATAATACTTTTTTTTATAGACAATAAATGCCTACCGATAGCGAGAAATAAACGACGTATATCGAATCGTCCACCATGACCTGCTACTGTGAGAACAAAACGAAGTCCATACATTTTTGTCGTTGTTCGATAATCTGTTTCATTTAAACGATATTTTTCAACAAATCTGTTATCAAATTAGAATATATTAAGACCTATGACAAGATCAATGCATATGAATGTACCGAAAATTGACTCCAGGCGATAGTTTATCATCACCACTTTGCAATAAATCGAATGTATAAGTTGGAAAACACTCTTGATTTTCTATATTATAATCGAAATTGCATTTCCATTTTTGTTCAATTTGGATTAGGCCTCCCTAAAATGAGTTGTAGTATGCATGATCCAAGAATCACTTGATATTTTGAGCAACTGTATCAGAACAAAATCGCATAATTCTATCAAAAAATTTAGATCATGTTCAGACACTGATTACGTATTGACCGACATATGCCGTTATAGCTAGTATCAGTTGTACGGAAGATATTGAACCTACAAAATTGCTTTTGCAGCAGCCTACACCGCATAGTACTCGAAAGGCAGAGGAATGTCTCCTTTCTTTTAAATGAAAGAAAGCAAATCTTTATTCTCATTCTTTGTCTTTTGTTTGCGTATCAACAAAACGTTGTTCATTCGTTGAATCAATTGATTAGTTTTAGTTCATATCGTCAGTTTTCTAATTTTTGTTTGTTCTTACATAAGATAAATCCTATTAAAAACACTACTGACAAGTGTTCGAATTTTTCATTCTAAATTATACTTGAAATTTTGTTTATTCTTAATACTTACTTGATTGTACAAAGCTTTCAGATTTATCCTACGATCTTTTTCTTGAAGCTTTTTGATAATATATCCGATTTGAAAAATAGGACAACGTGGATCAGTATCACTGTTGAATCGACATGAAAATTTAGTATCCTGTTTGACTGTTCGTCTGCAGAGATGTTTGAAAAAAATAGCTTAGAAACATGTTAATAGACTAAATAATAGTAAAACTACGAACAGTTTGATGTTGAATTGTGCAAATGAGACAGCTGTTTTTATAAAAACCGTGATATTGAGTAAGTCGTCAATATTAATTTTATAATCGCTTTCAGCAGGTAAAAAAAAAGAGAAACATTCTGACTTTTGAAAGTATGATAATGAAATCTTACGTCGAGTTTGACAATTCTTCAGGACACCAAGCATTTATTTCACACACATTTATCATCGTATTCTCTTGACTTGGTACACAGTTTCCAGTAAAGAAACCTGAAAAAGAATGAATCAATAACGTAATATATAGTAGATATCCAATCTATTGACGAGTTCGTTCGTTTACATTCGAACAGTTTCACAGTGAGTTAGTATTTTATGAAATTGAAAAAAATGCAGAAACAATCGAGTGAAAAATTTATGAGATTTTTCTTAATGATCATTTCAAAATTCTTTGATTTCTATCGAAATATCAAAAATCATTCAATTTTTCAAATTTTAAATCGATTTTTGTGTAGAACATTGTTTCCGACAATGTCTCTTGAATCTATGTATTAGAGTCTGAAACATTCTAGAATGATGGGATAAATACTCATGCGATTGAAATTTATGTTACAAAAAAAAAGAATTTTTTTTTTGCTAATCCAAATACTTTTAAAAATTCGTTGCTTTGGTATTGTATGAATATTCGAAGAAGGAAAACTAAATTAGAATCTACATGGTAACGATGAAAGTATTCAATGAATCAAGATGTACAAAATGAGAACTAAAGAGCGATAAGTAGAGCAAATTACAGTTCTGAAAATTATGTTAGGTAGATCTATTCTTTGATATCTCAAAATCGTTGATTCGAATATTGATTGGAAATAGAAAAGCTAGTGTCTCTTTTTTGTATATGACTCTTTTCTTTCAAATCGCGAGTATATTTCGCACCATTTGCATTGCTATTCACTTAATCATCGATGGGGTTTTGAAGTTATACTAATAAATCTGGTTATGAATATACAAATAAAGAATATTGTGATGCGAATTAGTCACGTATTGTAAAGAGATATCAGTATACAAAAAAAAGGATAAAAAACTATCTGTTTCATTGTAAAATATTATTTACCGACTCTCTTTTCTCAAATATAATTTTAACAGCAAAGAATTTGGCATCAATCAATCGAAAATTTTTCAACAAATTATCTATAATTTGAATTAGTAAAAACGTCTGAATCTTGATACAGATATATCTAAGAAGAACAATCTTATCAGCATCTTTCTCACATACCGAATGCATTAGGTGTCGGCATGCCTCTTTTACATGGATTATATGTAGAATTGCAGAATAAGTTATCGTTCAAACTCTATAATTCCGATTAGAATCGTACAATATAAGATATATTATAAAAGATGATTTACACTTGGACAGATTCCTTGTCTTTGACCATATGTTACCGTTTTATGTGTAGCAATAAAAAAGGCGTTGGTTTCCTATATAAAGATTATATATAACATTGAGAACGAGACCAGAGAAGAATACATACGATCGATGGTATAACGTAGTCAGCTGCATCCCACAATGCTTGGCTTGAATTATCTAAGATTAAAAAACATCAAAACAATAAGTATATTTAATCTATTGATTATTGAATAAAATATACCCGTATGGAGATTGGTTTTGTGAATCGAAATTCTTGTCGCACCTTTAACTTTGATTATACTAGAACCTTGTGGTTCTTGAAATTGTTGATATCCCTTCTTGATCAAGATAATGTAACTAGAAAAGAAGGTTTTTTTTTGTCCGAAAGAAAGAAATATTATCGCATTCACACGTTGATTACGTACAAGGCAACAAAAATAATGATTAAAAATTGAAGAAGACGATGGAGTACAGCAACAAAAGTACTGCGTACTTTGACCTCTTTAACAGTTGAATACATAACAAAGAAATCCAATAATGTCGAACGAAGTGAATTGATAATAATGGATGCCATTAATTGATATAATCAATGAACTAAAATGAGAATCAAGAATCAATAATTTGATATACAATCTTCATCGATAGAATTTTCAATTCAGACTAAATATTTTCACAGTTTGCAGCTCTATCGTTCGAATGATTACTTAGGTCGCAATAGAAAGTCTTATAGAGAAACATTTTGAATGTCTTTGAATCAATATAAAAAGAACCTAACAACACATTTCTAAAAGTAGTGTAGTTGAATAATAATTTAATTATCTATGTTCCACAGAAGAATACGTAATCGATTTTTAAAATATCTGCTATTATATATAGTGTTTTTCCTTGTTATTAAATTTAAATAAAAATCTTTTCGATAAAAACAGAAAGTACTATACAATGGTGCGAATACAGATAAACAGGATTAGAGCATGCTATGGTTAAGAATTTTGTTGTCCATATTTGACTCGCATACAACTCTTGCTTCCGGTACAATATCATTGCAGAAAATAAAATAACCATGAAATATAATTAGAAAAGTTAGGAGTCTATCTGGTATTTCAAACCTTCCCAATTACTTTCTATTTTCTATTACCAGAATTCAAACGTATTATATATAAATGTCAATACTAGTGCGTGTCTCTGACCTATAACCGTTTTCTCTATAAGCATGAAATTGGTATGAATATTGAGTTTCAAAGCTAGTATTCGTCTTACGAGTTGTAGCGCCGTAAGTTGAGTAATTAATTGTAGTTCGGGATTGCAGACAATAGTATAGAAAAATAAGCAGAGAAAATAGAACATTAACAACACTAATCGTTAACCAACCAGATGGAAGAAATGACGACGGTTTTTTTTTCTGTCTTATTGAAGTTGGAAAAAATTTCTATCGATTCTGAAATGGAAAACTGTTTCCACCGAAATCATTTTCACAGTGAATAGGAAAAGAGAAAATCTATAGAAGAAAAAATCTTTTCCATTTTCGTTTCAATTGATCATTTCCTTAACACTTTGTGGGATCGAGAATTTTTAAAATGATTTTGTTAGATCAAAGTTTACTCTGCAAAGACCTATGCGAAGACGGTTATTCAAGAAGAAAAGAATATAACAAAGGAATCTACTTTTTAGTTACATTGTTTATCGTCACAATCAGCATGTAGATATGTCTATGCATGAGTTCACTTTTATTATCTTCTCTTTTTTACCTTTTCGTTGGCTATCTTCTGTTTATTGTTTGCCAATAATTATTATGAAGAAAAGAAAGCTATTTTGACGCTCTTTATTGATGTAAACGCTGGCATTAATATTGATGAGATAATAGCGAATAGAATAAAGAAAAAAGAAATAGAGGGAATTTATTTCTTTTGGAACGGTGTTATATATGTTTATACCATAGGTTGGTCTAATTATCATCTCTTGCGTTATCGTTTCTTTTTTTCATTCTATCCTACAGATCTTTCTCAAATACTCTTCTTTTTTGTATTACTATGCATCGGCGTTATGATTTCTCTCTCTCTCTTATGCTGATATATTTTCATTAAGAAGGTTTTCATTTTATATTACTTTTATGTATATGTGCGAGATGAATATGGAATCTAATTGAGATTGTAATATCACTTGTTATTTTTTAATAAGAAGTACAATTAAAATATAAATTTACAAACACTATTATTACAGGAACTATTTATTCTTTTTGACACAATGAATCATTGATTTAATACGATTGAAATTTTTTTTTTTCTACGATGAATAGAACTTTTTTTAAAATGTTTTTTTTTTAAGCGACATGGACGTGAGAATCATGCAATGATTGATTGAATTAGATAAAAAAAAAGTGTTTTTTTTTTTAATTATACAAAAATGTTCTTATTATTGATTCATGTAAATGAGAAAATAACATGTAGATTTAAGAGTCTTAGTGTTAATTTTTTAGTAGATGTTTATTTATTTATGAAAATTTTCGGTTTTTATGCGATCATTTTCAACATGGAAAAACATTTGATGGTACAACTACAAAAAACAAAAGTGACAAGTACAACTATAAATGATACATATAACATCATAATGTTCAATATCGTTATCACCCACATCCGCATAAAAATTGAGTAATGATTATTTAAATTAATATTGAAAATGAATCGTTATTGCTATTACAACGATGTATTTTGTCTTAGATTCTCGAGATCACAGATCATAGTGACAGAATATATAAAAAAAATCATATGTTTAAACAAAAAGGAAAAAATGCACTGAAAAAAACTTACAAAGTAAGTAAGATTAAAATCAGTACATGCGAAGCAAGATGAGATTAAAAGAATTCTAGAATCGAAAAAAAAAGAATAATACTAAGAAATTCATTCAAACAATTTCGACATAAAGGACAATCATCCACTTTGAAGTAAAACAATGCATGTGTGTGTCACCACTAACAGATGGAATTCTGATATTAATTGATTTTAAATTTATTTTTGATTTAATAAATTTTTATAAATGTAAATTCACCACTCTTAGATTTGTGCTTATCAATTTTTAGTCGACAATATAATGATCAGAAAAACTGTAATGGTTTTAGAGCATCAAGCAATGTAATTTAAGCTAATCAATATTCATTCTCAATATGACAAGATGTTGTCATGGAGCATATAAAACGGATACTACGAACTCATTCTATGATTTGAAAATTGATTTTTGAATTCATGAAAAAGCATTATGTATTTTGAAGAACGACAAAGAATACGTTCCTTTTTGTTCTAAGAGTGATGTTAGATCGTCTGAAAAATGTTCATTAGTTATAGAAATCCATTCCTTACATTTCGAACAAAGAACGCATGGAAATCATTTCAACAGTCAATGGAACGGTTCCGATTGTTTTTCATTCAAATGAAAAACGATTTTGAATCGAAGTAAAAGCTTTCTATAATAGCATGGAACAGCAAAGAATGCATTTCTTCAGATGCAGAACGTATTTCTGTTAGTAGGGACGCATTCATCAGACTATAGAAAACGTTCTTCATGAGTAAGATAGCTTTTCATGTTTCGATGAATACCTTTACTTCCTTTTTTTTTCAATATTTTTCATTGGGACATCATAGGAATTGTCAGATGGATTATCAGTTTTATTCGATACTATACTAATACATTCTAATATATTTTAATTAAAAAATAATGAACTTTTTTCTTGATTTTCCATATGTAGATTGTACTGAAGAATATTTAAAAAAACAGTTTTGTATATATGCGAAAATAAAATCTTGTCAGCTTCAAGAATGAAAATGCACAAATAAATATATCTGTTCTTTTTTTTTCTCCATTCTTGATAAATAAATAAAAGATTGATTGAAAATGACTATCATTTTTGATAAACAATTTCAATTAGAGTATAGAATCTATGAAGATAAACTCCTTGATTTTAAAAGATTTGCTTTATAGATCGATAATAATGTTTTTTCTCGTCATTCTTTTGTCTCAATTTTTGATTTGAATCAAATTGAAAGATGTATTCAATTAAGTGTCTCAACTTTCTCTTATGATTATTCAAGAACTTCACATTGAATTACCATATGTAATTCGTCATATATTTGATTCGTCATTATGTGATATAGATAATGATTGTGAGGGTGTGGGTGTGGGTGGGTGTGGGTGTGGGGTGTGGGTGGGGTGTGGGTGTGGGTGTGGATGTGGATAGAAAACAGAATAGAATACGCACACCTACGCCTACACCCACACCCATACCTCACACTCACACCCACATCTACACCCACACCCACACACCTATACCCCACACCCTCTAAGGAGGAAACTTTTGTCGCCTACTGTACATAGTGATCAACCATGTTGGTGTGATCCATCGTGAATGTTTTCGAAAAGTTCAACTTATAAACTGAATTTTCATGGTTGTGGAGTTTTAGAACTAGTCATTGGTTCGTATGTATGAATGATTTATAGGTTTCAGAATTATTACTACTCATTTGCAAAAAAAAGGTCCCACAGATTTTTCTTTTCTTTTATGTTTTATTGTCCAGCGCAATAAGTTAGAGAGATCGATTCAATAAAAAGACTCGGTTTTATTAATACAATGCAATGTTTTTATGATTATAAACTTTTTTTAAAATAAAAATAAAAATTCATATATTTTCGATATGCATTTCACCAAAATAAATCGAAAAAGCCGCCAAAATATCCTAAGATCAGGACCGAAACTATCAGTTTCACTGCATGTCTTTTCATAAATTCTTTGTGATAAATAAACAGATTTAAGATTTCTATTGCAAGTCGTAATAGGTAATCAAATCTTAACCAAGAGTTTGATATTACTTTCTACTACGACTGATTTTGATTAAATCGTTTTATTTTAATATTATCATCATCATTATGTTTTAACTTCGATGAAACAATGATCTGAAAATGTTCTCAAAAAAAAATAATAAATATTCATCTGAATATGGTTTCTCGACAAAAGCAAATATAAAAATGAAAATGAAATAAAAAACATGCTTATACTCCTCATTGCAGTCATAAAAAGATTTATTCAAATATTGATATTCTGAAGAGAGACAAGACTTTTGAATAGTAGACTTTCTGTAGTGAAAGACAGAAGAACGTTAAAAAAAAAGGTAGTTATTTTATAAGTATTAAAACGTCGTGTGTGATGGATGAAAACTAATGAAACGGCAATTACCAATAGACATAAAGATTAAATATCAGAAATATTCGATGGTTGGTTGGACGATATCTATAATTTCTTTGTTGATAGTTAATATCCGTCATGTAAAAAGTGTGTCCATACGAAATTGCGTACTTCATAGAGTTGTCTGATATTTTTAGTTGTATTTCTAAAGAGAAAGAAAAAGGTTTTATATCTAATGCTTAAGTGCATATTTATCTTTGATAAGCAATACATTGTTTTTTTTTTCTATATAAAGGAAAGGAGTAAAATGCATTTGCTGTTGCTATTCTCTATTAAATTCTACATTACTGAAGTAGGGCGTCGAAAATGGTAACACAAGGTAAACATTTAAGGTTGAATGAGAAACAACTTTTAGAAAGAAAATATAGTCATTAAAAACTTGTTAACTTCGTTACTACTTACTTTTTCCATCGAATTCAGTAATACTGACTTAGTAAACCAAGAACACGTAAGAGAAAATGATTCTCTTGGCAACTGAATTATCATTCTACCATAGGTTTTTTTTCCCGTTTTGAAGATCATTGAAGAGAAAATAATATAATTTTTCAACATATTGATAATAAAGTCATTTTGAGAGTATGAATGAGTGTCGACATTCTCTTATTCCGCATTGAGATCCATGCCCACAGTTTGATTGTTGTATATAAACCAGATATTATCTTAACATATTGTTTTTCAGTATTTAAAAAACACGATACAATGATTTTATAATGACAGAAATCCATTAAAATAAGAGATCGATTGCTTGAATATTTGAGTATCTAGAACTACGACAATATCTTCATATTCACTATAGTGTCAATATTTCTCTAGCAAGCAATATATTTCTGAGAATAATGGACAAGTGTAGAGAGCATTTTTTCAAGTTTGAAGTCGATTTGTCTAACAATTATTGAACTGTGTCTTACACGACCACAACAATTCAATGAGCTTCAATCGCACTGTCACCATGTATAACCAGAGTACAGGGACTACAAAATGAGGGAACTCTCGACCCATAAAATCTTTTTCTTTCTGAGTCATGAAGTCCACAATGGTGACAGACCATATAAATTATTACTCTATTGCACTTCATGCTATTGCGGCGTAGATTTTGCTGGTGATCTACATTCATCGAGAACTATGTACATAACTACTTTTAGAATTACAATTATTGTACTGAGTGAGATCGGAAGGGGAGAAACTTTGGCCAGTATAATCCTATGTGTTCAACTTGAATTCAATTATTGAATATTTGAAACTTGAAAAAATGGACTTGCAAGTTATTCAAATTTTCAAGAATTCAGTTACACAATTCATATAAGATGCCTAATGCGAGTTTGAATATACATGAAATTCTTACAGCTCGATATCACTCTGAACATTCATTACTTTGCAGAAGTGTTTTTGCCTGTGTAACCAACCTTTTATGTCAGTCTAGCGTCTTTAGAGGAGCCACAACCAATCCTCATTTCTGTGTGCACAGTGGACTAAGTGTCGGTAATTTCTTCAACCGCACCTACATTCAAACCTAGATTAAATCTTTGACCATTATATTCGTTCTAACACGAGTGCCTTTATCGCAATTATAATTGTCGAAATGTATAGGCTTTGGCTTTGACTATGTAGATGCCGGTGAACTTTCGAATTTTCGTTTTTGAAGTCGAATTAGACAGCTACTCACTGTTTCAGTGTTCAATTTTTCTAACAGTGCGGAGACAGGGGAATACTAAATCCGTCTCAAAGAAATATACACAAATATACTAAAAGTTAAGCAATTTGACAGTTTAATACCTGAATATGAGTTTTGAATACTTGAATAGAAAAGTTAAACAGTTAAATTCAAGAATTCAATTATAAAGCTAGACCCTATTGAATAATTCTATTAAAATAGGTATTACAAGTGTAGATTTACAACGTCATGATTCATCTATCATGTATATACAATTACTGAAAGAAGTACTTCTTCAAATGGAAGTTGATGATAAAGCAAAGAAAGAATTATTTCAATTTTGTCGTAAAACGAATATAGGCATATTAGGAAGAATGAATATCATCGGTGAATTTGAAAGATATTATCATATGCATACACCCATGTGGTGGTACACTAGAGAATCTTTTATTCATGACATGATTAATCGAGTATTACGATTACAAGATATTGATGCTATTATTCAAACGAGATTCTTTATACAAGATCTTCATCAACAAATCGAACGATTGTACGAACCACCATCTAAAAAATTGACACTTTATCGAGGTCAAGGACTATCGTACGGAGATTTTCAGCAGCTGCGTCAGTTGAAAGGTGGTCTTTATTCGTTTCATTATTTTCTATCGACAACTATGGATCGGGATACAGCTCTTACGTTTGCTCAAAGCGCTCGACAGGATTCTCGCTTGATTGGTATTATCTATCATATAAATATTGATCCTGTCTCTCTCAAGTCCGCTTTATTCGCTTCATTGGATAATGAGAGTTATTACAAAGTGGAAAACGAGTTTTTATTTACTATGTATACGATATTTCGAGTCGGAGAAATAATACAACTTGAACCAGAATTGTGGCAAGTGGAACTTTCACTAACAAGTGATAACGATAAGGATTTAAAGAAACTTACTGAAGATATTCGACAAGCAACACAAGGATCAACAGGATGGAGTCGACTTGGTAAAATGTTGCTGACAATGGGGAAGTTCGATAAAGCTGAGAAAGTTCTCCAAATACTTATCAACAAATCATCTGAAGATGATTTAGAAGAACTTGGTCATCTTTATCATCTAATGGGTTTAGTTAAAGAAAATAAAAAGGAATACGACCAAGCAATGGTGTTCTATGAAAAGGTACTCAACATCTATCGATCATTACCCGACTCGAATTATTTACATTTGACTAAACTTTACAATGACATTGGTTCAGTATATCTATTTAAAAAAGAATATTCCAAAGCACTAGAATATTATGAAATGGCACTGGCCATACAAGAAAAATCTAATCCTTTAAATTATTCGGATTTAGTAATTACATATGGCAATTTGGCAGAAATTTATAAACACTTACGTGATTATTCTCAATCTTTACGATTCTATCAAAAGGAGTTAGATATTTATAAAAAATCTACTCCTGTCAATTATTTAAAATTGGCTACCAGCTACGAAAATATTGCTGAGATTCATTACCATATGAAAGAATATTCCGAAGCATTACAATTATTTCGAAAGGTGTTGAAAATTCGAGAAGATCATTTGCGTCGAAATAATACAAAAATAGTTATTAGTCATAAAAATCTTGGCAAAGTACTTGACAAATTGGGATATTATCTAGAAGCAATCGAACATTATCAATATGCACGTTATATCTTGGCAAAATCTGCTCCGGTGAATTTTTCAGAATTGACCATGATTTGTTATAAAATGGCTGAGATCTATAAGAAAATAGGGAACAAGCTAAAAACACTCGAGATATATCAAGAGACGTTAATAAACTTGGATAGATCATCACATCGAAAAAAAGCAATTTCAGCGACTATACACGACAATATTGGTCAAGTTTATGAAAGTATAGGTGAATACGGAAAAGCAATCATGTCTTATAGACAAGCTATTCAGATTGAACAACTATTATCGGCTCAAAATGATTTTCAACTTCAATTATATAAAAAACATCTTGCTCAAGCTCGAAGAAAAATTAAATAAACATTGAATATAAAAGATGAAATCGTGTTAGAAAACATTTCATTATGTGGGTGTGGGTGTGTCAGCATGGGTGTCGGTGTGGGTCAAGAACGATCTAGAACTTAAGAGGGGGGGGATGTACCCCCCTATGGTATACATATTTTTTTACCAGATTGTAGAGGAAGTGAAACTGTATATATCCTGAGATTTTTTCGGCAAACGGACCTACTTTGATGGAGTTACAGCTTTCGCAAGGTATAGATCTCTAGAGACCCTCTACCAGTATTGGATTTTGAAATTTTTTTTTTCAGCAAAATTTTACAGTTGATGATTTGGCATTTGATAGAGTAAGCCGAGGTGTATATACCCTGAAATTTTTTCGGATGATTGCATGATAAATCCTAGAGAACACGCGAACTTTCCATAAAAGTGGATTTTCACTGAAAAAAAGTCGGTTTCTGAAACCTTGCCTGCGATTTCAGGATTTTAACCCATTGTAATTTTTATAATGTTATTATAGAAAGATGCGCCATAAAATTTTGCATATACTGAGCGGATTAGAATCTTCATTTTGGATGATTTTCGAGAAAAAAAAATTAATTTTCGAGCATGTCCTGAATTACAAAAAATGCAAAAAAATGCTTGAGGTCGTTAAAGGCACATTTTTTTAATTCAAATTAAATATATGGTTCTTTGTTATATACCATTCGATAGAGATTTAAATTAGCTACAAAACCATATATAAACTTACGAAAAAATATTATACCATAGTATACTTAAGTAAATGAATACTTCAGAAAATAACAGAAATCTGCTTCCAGTAGTTGTTGTTAATGGGTAATTCCGTGGGGTTCCCACCACGAAATACAGAAGTAATATCTCTGCTTGGTCTTCAAATAGTATCATTGGATACAGCTTTTTGTACTGATCATTTTGCCTACCAAAATGTCAATCACTCAATACTATATAAGGGAGAAATCAACGAACTAGTGATATACGCATATTTCGTTCATTTTTCGACTCCAAATATGGTCTTTTCCAGTATCTTAGACAGCAATCCTTTTAATGTCTTCTAAATCCAAATTTCAACTTTCAATTCATAATCAGCATGAGAAACTCCATCGAATAAGCTATTTTTTGCTGTCCATTCATCTTGCCTAAAGTCTCTTGGAACATCCATTTATTCCGTGTTTATGCTGCCAAAATATTAATTTATATTCAAAAAGAAGTTTTGTCCTAGTGTGGAGTTGGATTACCAACGAATGTGAACCTAATATTACTATTCTGAGAATCAACAATCATTGTCAATTAGTTTTTACTAGTTTATCTGCCACTTTATCAGAACTAATGTGATCATACGTAAGATGCCTCTGACGGATCGAAGAAACTTTTTGCTCCAATTTTACTAGAGATACTTCTAGTTCGATAGAGCTATGTGTCCTGATTACAAATACAGCATTTTTATAAATGATTAGTCGAATAATAAGAAACATCTAGAGCACTTTCCGGGACCCCGGAAAACCGGTTTTTGACCTGGAAGTCCATCAAATTTCAATCAGAATCTGACAAAAAGAGATTCATTTGACCCAGAATTTTATTCTCTATCTGAATATATAAAAACATCCCAACTAATAATATATATTTGAATCGATAAATGGCCAATACCACCCGAATTGGGGTATATTCTTAACGATGGGTGTGGGTGTGGAGTGGATGGGGTGGGTGGGTGTGGGTGGGGTGTAGGGTGTGGGGTGTGGGTATGGGTGTGGTGTGAGTGTGGGTGTGGGTGGGTGTGTGGGGTGAGTGTGGGTGTGGGAGGGTGTGGGTGCGGGTGTGTGGGTGTGGGTGCGGGTGTGGGTGTTGTTATCTTTATTGCCTCACACCCACACTCACACCCACACCCACCCACCCACACCCACACCCACACCCCACCCACACCCCACCCACACTCATAAGCGCTCGATTTAAATCAAATGTATTAAAATTGCTCAATTGTTTTCGTATATTTGATGTGTCGGAAGTAACTAATGAACCAGAATATGGTATACAAGAGATTAATACGATTAAACAACAATACCCTAATGATTTTAATGATGACTTACTGACCGAATGGAAAGTATTTCGTAAATATTTATTTGCACAACAACAAACATATACAAATTTAACACAACGACAACAGTGTATCAATTTAGTTAAAAAAGGAATGATAAGAGGCATATACCCACAATTATCATTAGCTGCTGAAATTTTTTTATGCGCACCAATTAGTACAGCAACCGTGGAGCGCGATTTTAGTACAATGAATCGAATATTAACTGGTTTACGAAATCGCTTAACAACAGAACATTTGGAACAATTAATGAGAATATCAATAGAAGGACCAGCTGATTTAGATAATGATATAAAAAATTTAATTATTGACTGTTGGAAAAGTAAAAAATTACGGAAAATTTCGGTTTAATATAGATTTATTGTTTTCCTCTCAATATTTTTCTTCTCAATGTGTTTTCTCCTCAATGTGTTTTCTTTTCAAAGTGTATTCTCATATTGTATTGCTAACAGAAGCAGTGTGATGGTATATATGAAAAAAATAAATAAGAATCTTGGTGTGCGTTTGCTGTATAACAAAAAATTTTTTGGTCAGCAGCCCCTCCAAAAGTTTCAACCGCCTACTCGAAAAATGAAACCTAGATGCATCTACTGGGCACTACTATAATCATACTTTTCAATAAAAACCACTTATTGATGGATGATAATAATAATTGGAGTTCGTTGAATATCGCCTTTAGATAAATGACAAACTAAATAAGGTACAAATGCCAAAATAAAATATGTGAAGTCATGGTATGTGAATAAGAAATTTATTATAAATTTTAGTACCATCAATAGAATGTTAGTATCATATATATCAGTTAGTCAAGAATATATGATTAAGGAGAAAAAATTTCAAATTAACTGGATCATCCTAGAAAATATAAAACAGTATTCATAAATAGATAATTCTATAAACATTGATTAAAAAATAAGATAGATAACTGATTGAAAAGCTCGATTTTTCTAAAATTCACATGCAGATATTCGTTCTAATATATCATGAATACATTCTCTTCTGCAATGATGATTAAAATAGTTATATGGGCATTCTTAAAATCTAACAGATAAATGATCGATAATGATACAGCTGGAAAATTTTAGACTAACGTTCGTATGATGGCGGCACATATATAAGACAAATATTATTTTTATGTAAAACAAATTATACATGAAGATTTAACATGACTATTTGCATAATATAATAATCATCAATATGTGATTCAAACAAATTTTGTCTATATTAAAATCAGGCACGGGTCTGATCGTGAGTGAAATTAAATACAAGTCTCGAAACACCCGTGTTCACACCACTCACACTGTTTTGAAAAAAGATTCAGTAATTTTTCGGAGAGTAAGTGCGCAAAACAATGAAATATTGTTTGAACATAAGTGGATGAAAGCAAAAACATTTCAGCTTGGGAATCTATTTTAATTATTGTGACTAGTAATAAGAGCTCCTGACATTGTTATTTACTTTCTTTCATTTCTTTTGTGTGTAGCATCAGTGTTTACTGTACAAATATAAGATTTATTCGACACCA
>CAJNOP010002227.1:1438-19094 GCA_905250075.1 Rotaria sp. Silwood1 | reverse complement strand
AGAAATATAAGTAAACATGAGGTTGATGATTTTATACTATTGATGTCTTTTATATTTGTGAATGTTAGTTCGATTATAATCAATGAAGTACTTCAATTGGATCAAAAATCCCAATTATTCTGATAGCTTGCAATCATTATTACAAGATTATAGACGATTAGTAAGTTTATTCGATTTCTGTTGATTAGAATTAATCTCAAAAGATTGTAATCGAGGAAAACTCATGAATTACGAATGAAAAAGTATTATTTATAAAAATTAACCTTAATTGATTAAGAAATATTCATATCTAAGCGATTGTATTATCTGTTAATCTGTTTTATTCGATTTCGGTAAAAAAATCTACAACAATCAGTGAAAAATCAGTGATTCGTAATTAAATGTGTGAAATCATCAACTGTAACCTTCCATTTAATCTAAAATATCATACTTCTTGGATTTTTATCAACTAACTGCGTTTCAAATCGATGAAAATATGTACAAGCCGATTTTCGTGTTAAACCTTTTTTTACATGGGTAGCATCAAAAACGATTATCTTCTCTCATATGGAAAAGGAATCTTTGAAGCTTGATTCTAGAAGGATCAATAGTATTTAGCACCATAGTATTGCTTGTAAAACGTTAATATTTTATCTATCCTGTATACCAATATAAACAAAACAAATTAAGCCGTGGTATAGTGCGCATTTTTTTCAACCTTCGATTTACTCTCTCTCTTCGTCGATTAAGCTGCTTGAGCAGTGAATGAGAGAACAAGCAAAACAATGATAATAGAAGTATGAAAAAAAAGATATCTCAGTAGTATATAACCATGTGCTATTTTACGTATATGGATGGATGCACACAAGCAAACTATATTTTTTCGATGTTTATATAAGTAAGATAATACTTTCATTTGTCTGCATAAAGTAACTTCGATGCTTTACATCATTATTCTGTACGTTGACACAAAATAATTCGCAAGAATACAGTGAGCAAACATGAGTATTTTGCAAATGCATTCTCTTCAGAAAATCTTTTTCATTCTTACTATTCAGTGGATTTCTCTACGTCGTTACATGTCATATTAAACTTGTTTTGGAAGAATCGTACTTGAGGTCAAAGATGGAATCGATAGTAGTGCAGTTCTGAGGTTGGTTGGTCTAACTGTAGATCGATTTTTACTTGTCGAAAGAGCATTTGTTGGTCAGATTACACCTAAAATAAAGAGTAGAAAAATAAACCCTCTAAGAGATTATGAGAGTTCAACATATAATATACGCTCTTTACTATGTGACCATTCTCAGAAACCCTTTGAGAAGCTCATTCCGAAGCTATTCTAAGCTTGTTTTTCATTGTGAACTGCTGTTTGTTAAGCCTAAATGGAAAACGTCAAATGATTTTCTAAATGTATTGTCACTATAAGGTGTGTTCGTTGAATAAATCTAAATAAGAAAAAGATTTAATCTGATTAATCAATACTTACTAAATGATCTCGTATTGAGATTGGGAGTGTTAGTTTATCTCATTGTTGATAATAACAAAGAGCACGCATAAATAAAAACAAAGACTTATTAGCATAGCTCTCTTAGGGTGAAAATGTGGAACACAGATGTTCTTTAATTTCAATACAAGAATAGAATGTTGATTAGTTGAAATATCTTTAGCAGAGTATAATTGTTTTTCTAGGTAATCGATCTCCTGGCGGTCGATATATCTTATTTGTTTCTTCATTTCAAATCGAATTTTTTCTTTTTACATACTGGTGTTCTTTTCTTTTCCATGTTCAATTGATAGCTATTTGCTCGTTTTTATTCTTTTACGCATTTCATTTAACTTATTTTAAAACTGTTGTTATTCTGAACGTTGAATTGATTGAGGAATAAGCCATTTGTAAAGATTCATTATATCTATATTAGCATTCATCGACACCCTACCATATTTATCTCGATATGTTCACAATTTCTGATAATAATATTTTCCAAATTTATGAATTAATCCATCAAGATACTTCATGTTGATCTTTTGATGACTGGGAAATTAACTTACGAAAAAATATATTAGAGCAGGTCAAAGGTCGAAGAAGCTTTGAGATGTTTTAGAACAGTCGAAGTCTTATTTGTGGTATCGTTCATCTTTTCCTCCATTGCTAAGGAACTCTAGAAACGGGATGTTAAACCTGTTGTCTACGGATGTTGAGATGTGTAATGAGGAGGAGTAAGGACGCGGAACTTGAACTGTAAACTTCCACTGACTATTTTCTTCTGAAACAAATGTGAATTCCACAATCTTGATGTCTATAAAACAGTGATACACAGTGTTTTATGTAGGATTCGTTTTTTGGGTGGACGGTTGAAATTTTCGGAAGGGCTGCGTGCTAAAAAATTTGTCATATAGCAAAGGCACACACACTCTTCTTTATTTTTTTTTACACAACACCATTACACTTCTTATGTTCACAATACAATGTAAAAAAAACACTTTGAAAAGCAAACCACTTTGAGAAAAAACCATAAATGTAATTTAAACCGAAATTTTTCGTAACTCTTTAATTTTTCAACAATCAATAATTAAATCGTTTTGATCATCATCTAAATCAGATGGTCCTTCGATTGATATTCTCATTAATTAATTTAAATGTTCTGTTGTTAAACGATTTCGTAGATCAGTTAATATTCTATTCATTGTACTAAAATCACGTTCTACTGTTGCTGTACTAATCGGTGCACATAAAAATATTTCAGTAGCTAATGATAACTGTTGATACATGTCTCTAATCATTCCAATTTTAACTAAATTAATACATTGCTGTCGTTTTGTTAAAGTTTTAAATGTTTGCTGTTGTTTTTTGTACAAATAAATATTTACGAAAAACTTTTCATTCGGCGAGTAAGTCATCATCCAAATCATTAGGATACTGTTGTTTGATTATATTAATCTTTTGTATACCATATTCTTCTTCAGTAGTTACTTCAGACATATCAAATATACGAAAACAATTGAGAAATTTTAATACTTTTGATTGAAATCGAGCTTTAATGTTTGATATAATATTATTAATAAATTTGACGATTTTATCCTTAAATAGTTCTTCTAAATTAATTTCATTTGTTCTTATTGTTGAACGTGTAATATGATCAAGATTAAAATAATTAGATGATAATGTCTTTATTTTTGATCAACAATCTCAAATATTTGTTTATATTCAGTAATATTAACGTCTTTCAATTCTTCTAATCGCAACAATGTTCCAAACATAAATTGTTCAAGTTGATTAAAGTCATCATTTTTTGTTTGCATGGACTTCGATAATATTGAAAGTGCTTCAAGAATTGGTTCTAAACTATGCAATATGAATGTTGTTGATTGATCTTGTAAAATTGAAAGTAGATCCGAAGCAGATGGACTTTCTTCATCTCGTTCATTAGCTATGTGTTCCAACGTTATCATTAATAGCTCATAACAACGAATAACAGCATTAATAGAACGCGAATATGACAGCCGTCATGTATCACTAGGTTGAAGTAATTTTAATTGTGGATGTCTTAATAATTTTTGAAAATCATTGAAACGAGCTAATCTAATTGTTGATTAATTAATAAAATTGAATAATGATTTCAATGTTACTAAACTTTCTTGTGCTTCAAGTATATCTTCACATGCCGATAATAAACATAATTGTAATATATGAGTACAACAATGAATAAACAATATTGAATCTGAATATGTCTGACGAAATTTCACTGATACACCATTAAATTCCCCACTGAAAACAAATGCACCATCAAAGCTAGTAAAACGAATTTTTATCATATCAATATTTTTAGATTTTAGTTCTTTAACAATTGTGTCAAATATTGATTGTGCATCTTTATTTTTAATTTTTAGTAAAGTAATGAATGATTCTGTTGGCTCACCTAGAAAGTGCAAATATTATGTGTAAGCAGATTTCTCAAAAAAAGCATCTTTCGAACGTATATCTCGTATCAGCATCAAGGAAGATTGTTTTATCATAATCGATAGCAAGGAAGATCGAAGGTAAATTTTTTTCTTTTTTTTTCATACAACGATTCTCCGAAACACTTCAAATAGCCATTAAAGACTATCAACAGTTTGTAACACCCATGAGATAATCCAGAGCAAGAAAATACTAACCTGTATCTTGATTACAATAGCGTATACTGATTGCAAAGTTTTGATGATGGTTTATATTTGTGCCTTCATTAGCCATAATTGAAATAATTCTTGACTCACAAATTTTTGTTAAGACTTGTTTATCTATTACTTCACTTGTTGATTGTAATAATTTTTTTACCGTTGTTGTACTATCATAGGTAGCATCCTGTCGATATTTATCAAAAAATGTTGATATTATTTTACTACGGTCAATTTTCGATAATAATTCCAGTAATGGTGCATATAATGTTGTATGTGGAAGTTCATGTTTAAATAAAAAATATACGCCATCTAATAGATCACCAAATCTTTGACAATTTTCTTTACGTTCTAATTCACTAACATTAAATAATTGTTGTACTACTGATCCTTCTGTTTGCCGAAATGATAAATTTTGTACAGCTGTTTTATGATAAGTAGATTCTTGGTGTTTTTGTAAGGTACCACATCGCCCAGGTGCATTTTTCCAATTGACAAAAAGTTGTGTAGAAAAAACATCTCTGGTTCTTGCATTCATCTCAGCATAGAATGATATTGTTGGTTTCCAGTAATCACGATATATACAACGAAATTCACCTTTATTAGGTTCTTATACAAGCCACTTAAAGTGCTCTGAATACTATTTTTGATATGTACGTTTTGTATTGTCATTTGTTGTTATTATTGTTGCGGATAATGAATAATTTTCATTAATATTTGATTGCATACCCGATGATGCTTCAGTATTTGAAAGTAAATGTCTATTGGTTGTACTATCATTTATAATATTATTTGAATTATCATTGAGTTTTTTTCTTTTTATGAAATTGTTGTTACACTCTTCTATATTTTCTTTTCTTTGAAAATATGAAATTAGAGATCTTTGTCCTGATGACATTCAGAAATGATTCGTATCGAAGTTGAATAGAATCAATATGGTCAATGTGAATTATACGAAGAGAGAAAAGGTTAGCCCGATAGAAGAGGAAAATGAATTTTCTCATTTTCATTCTTTTCAATCTATTATTGTCTCATTATGAAGAATCGACTATTAAAATGAATAGTCGACCTGAGTTATATGAATACTATTCCTATAACTCAGTGATAATGACATGAGAGTGAAAGTGAAAGAAAAAACATTTACTTTTTTTTATGAAATCAACTGGAAAATTTCGGGTGGACGCCGTTCACCCGGTCCACACAGTAGATAAAACACTGGTGATACATGAAATAAGAAAGAAAGATTTTTTTCATGGACACATCTTCTTTCATTTTCTTGAGGTAGTTCCCAAGAAAATTTCAGCATCAAGCGTACAAAAAAAGTAATAGGAAAAGGTTTTGGTTGCATTTATCGTTTCCTGCATCATCGTCTCATCTAACAGCATCACGTGCCACAGTGTTCTTAGTGATAAGAAAGAACATTGATCAACATATTCTGCTGGTATGCTAGTTATTTGTCTCCTTGACTAATATAGAAAGAAATCTTACATTATTCGTTCTTTCGCTTCGTTATTTAAATAATATAGAGGATGTGCGTGTAGGTGTGAGTAAGTGCGGATGTTGATGAAGATATAACCCACATCCACTTCCAAACTTGGCACCCACTATTACATAGATTCTAGACGCTATAGGGGTGCAGGATAGAGCACTAAACTTTTTTCCTTGTTATAGATCAGCAACATACGGCAAGTTAACAAGTGGGTTATTCTGCAATGACATATTCAGTATTTATGTATCTCAATAACGCGTCGCAGATTCAGAGAATATCTGCAAAATATCTTTACATTGTAATATTTCTATGCATATTGGTTAACGCTTACTTGATGTTTATTTGGAATAAGGAGGCGAAGTTTTGTGTTAGAACCATGCATTGGAACCATAAAAAATCTTTATCCGGAGGACCCTCATGCTTATGGTTTTTGTTACGTTAAAGATTGGTTGAAAAGTCAGGCATCTTTGGGTTTAAATGAATGTTCATCTTCTGTAAATAGGCAAAAAGTATTTGAAGTGCATGACAACAAGTCCAATTATGCTTGCGTTTATTGTTGTGTTGTTATGAGACTTACTGCAACTGGTGGGAAACATGCTCCTAATATTAGTATTTTTATGTCTCAACTAAGGATGTCTAATATCAATAATATAACACAGAGATTCTTAACATTGAAAGAAATAGGAATCACCAAAGTGTTCCTACTCAACCGTGATATTAGAAAAGATAGGCTTGCTCAGGTATCGAAACAGTTGGATTATCTCAAGATTCCATTTACAAGATTTCCGGCTATTGATGGCAGAAAATGCTTTGAACAAATAGGCAGATTCGATCCAAGAACCAAGTTTATTCAAATAATGTCGAATACAACTTGGACCAGTGGACAGACAGCCACCTGGCAGAGTCACTTACAAATTTATTTTATAATCTCTAATGCAAACCTAGCAAATGATCAACCTGTTCTTGTATTCGAAGATGATGTTTTTCTGGACGCTGATGCACCGTATCTCCTTAAAGAAGCACTGAGCTCACTTCCCAATGACTGGAAACTATATTTTTTGAGCCACAGTCACTTACGCTGTAAAAGCATTCTTCCAAATAATATGTGCACAGCAGATTTTTTGTACTGCACGGTCGCCTATGTTGTTCGGAATTCGACGGTAGCTAAAAAATTAATTAGTTGGTCTAACTCAGAAGCACGACAAGGAGCTGATGGGCTTCTGCTTCCAATCTACGAGATGGTTCACTTATAGCATATGCTGCATATCCAAACCATATTGCCATGCAAGATAGAAACAGATGGGGCAGCGATATATCAGAATCAGGACCTATTGCGCTTGCATATCTTCGAAAGCCATTATCGAACATGTTAAAAACGTAAACCTATTGGATTGATAGCAAGTTTTAGAAGTGACCTGCTACATTGAAAATGTTCCCGAGACTGAAAGGCTATGTTCTGGAAACGGTAGTTAAATCTTTTTATCTGTCTATAACATGATTATTCAGTCATTCAAAATAGATTTTGGTCAATCATTACCGGAGAGTGTGTATGTGGTTGTAGGGGAGGGACTTGGGCGTGTGTATGAGTGGGGTGTATGTGTAGGTGCGAGTGTGATGGTGGCTGAATGTGGTTCTCTGTGCATGTGAAATGTGAGTCTGTATCTGAATGTGTAGGTACGGGTGTTGGTGGCTGTAGTTGGGTATGGACGTAGCTGTAGGCATGGACGCGATGGACGTCTGTGTGGTTGAATGCTACTTCTACATCCACATCGACATCCACATCTGCACCTACACACACTGTAGCCGCAGCCATACTCTAAAATGTATTATTCGCGTACATTACAAAAGAAAAATATCGCTGACACATTATTATCTACTTTTATTTGAATATAAAGAGCATCGTAATTTTAAATCAAGGTTAAATCAAATTCAACCTTTAAATGATAGTTTCTTTTCAGTCTCAACACCACTTCTCATTGATCATTACAAACTTTTAAATTATTTTGTTTTTTCGCTGCAAATAAATTTCCCATCGCAAGGTGTGGGTATAGGTGTAGGGATCTCTTCAATCACACCCATACCCACATCCACTCTCATCATTACTTCCGAAAAAGAAGTAGTTAGAGTCTGTATTTTGAATATATTTCCACAATAAAAACACATTTTTTTAAAGTAATTACATAATCTAAAAACCCGTGGAGCTTTCTATCGCTCCGTATAATTAGGCTTTAGTTGAGGCATATTCATTACTAAAATAAATTGAGTGAAACTAAGACACCCTCATATCGAAATTCCTACAGACTTGATTTTGTCATTGTCATCCAAATTAGTATTTTAAATTTTTTTATCACCCTTATATTGTCTTTTTATAAAAGTAACCATAGATTCCTCTAGAGCTTGAAATTCTGTATCATCCTATATACTTTTATGTTGTCTTACACTAATGAAATGAATGTGCTACGGCACATAAATTCAAAATAGTTGAAAAATGTACAGGACGATAGAGAATGTCAAGCTCTACCAGAATTTACGATCACTTAAAAAAATAATTTCATATACGAACAATAAATTCAAAAAGAGAACTCCATATGCAATGAAAAATGCATATTTTTTGCACTTGTCGATTGAAGGTATGTTTAATGTTCTCAAGTTTTCTTTTCTATAAATGAACATAAAAAAATAAGTAAACATTCAGGGTGATAGAGAATTTCAAGTTCTAAAGGAATCTATGGTTACTTTTATAAAAAGACAATATAAGGGTAATAAAAAAATTTAAAATACTAATTTGGATGACAATGACAAAATCAAGTCTGTAGGAATTTCGATATGATGGTGCCTTAGTTTCACTCAATTTATTTTAGTAATGAATATGCCTCAACTAAAGCCTAATTATACGGAGCGATACAAAACTCCACGAGTTTTCAGAATATGTAATTACTTTTAAAAAAATGTGTTTTTATTGTGGCAATATATTCAAAATACAGACTCTAGCTATTTTTTTTCGGGCGTAATCATCAAAAGTCATCAATGAAATATGATAACAGAAACCGTTATCTTCTGAAAAAAACTTACTCTGATGGAAGACACTGAGATCGTAATTTTTAACAAATAAATCACATCTAAATACAAAATTCATCATGAATGATAATAAGCTAGGTAATTCCAACGAAATTAAACGGGATTCTGAGGATTTCAATCTGAGTTCCATAGAAGAACCAATTAACTTTGTATACAGTCATAAAGAAGGAATAACGAAAACAAACAAAACTTTGATAGCAATCGAAGAATCCTTTTGAAAGTTAAATCAATGCAAAACGAGTGAAAATAAATATTTTTCGATCACAATTACCATTCATTGCGTCATTTGTATTTCTGAACTGGTCGTGCTCACATAGATGCAAAGATAATGAAACGAATGTTTTGAATACATACGCATTTTTCTTACTCGGTAAACATATGTTTCACACTTTTCTTTTTTAAAAAAGATACTTTGAATAACGTAAATACTAAGTCTTTTTTATTTAAAAATACTCTTATAGAACAAAAATCGAGATGAATTACGTGTGAGTCGTTTTTTTCTATTTCTCTCTTTTGCTGAAATTAAGAGTTAACATTATTCTCTTTCTAATTGAGTACCATCTGTTCCTAAGAAATGGTTTTTCCAGGGTTTTTAGAGATTTATTATTTCAAATACAATAGGAAGAATTTTTTCAAGAATAAACCATGTTACCGAAATCGCAGAGAGACGATCATGAAATAAGTGAAAGAATGTAAATATCTCTTGTCCCATTAAGGCTTGGTAGAGTATGGAATTTGTTAATTTGTCAAAGTAATCTTTTGTGATATTGAACGCGATGGTGAAAGTTAATTCCATATCTAAATCGCTGAAAGGATAATATTAACGAGCTCTTTATACATGTTTTTATTTCTCTGTTGTATTTTTAAATGAATGCCCATAGATATTGTATTGTAGAATAGAAGTGTATTGATTGTGTCAAATATGATAATCTAAATAAAATACAAGAAAGACCAGACAAAATAATTATTTGAATTTAGGTTTTAGTTTTTTTTGCTGATGAAAAAATCAACTTTGTTGTAATCATGTATTAAATTAAAAGTGCTAGTTTTTTCTATAAATTATACCCTTGTTCCCATCTACTATTACCAAAATGAAAACATATTAGCGGTAATTTTTGCGTTATATTACACGGCAACCCATGTGAATACCAAACGCAAAACAGACCAGTTCAAGTACGGTTTTGTTATAAATTAAGTGTGGATGTTCAAATAGTTTTCAAACTTGATTTCATCTCACGCTATGTCTGCATGTGTGATCGTTGGAAACTGTTCAGACACTTTTTGTTTCCTAACAGCATTCAGATGCATTTATAATCCGAAGCATATCCATTAAAAGTCTACTAATCGTGCCCGAATGCCTTCCTCTTTCAAAAGACCTGTATATGCGAAAAGTGTCGTACTGAAGACATAATTAAAAATATAAACTTGATCGCAAACATTTAATTTTTTCATCTAACAAGTAGATGTATTTATGACGTAAAACACACCTAGTGCAGCGGAGACTAACGCGTTATATGTATGTAATCCGTTGAAACTGTATCAAAATTGTTCTCGATGTAGGCTTATTGTGTATGTGTATAGCGTAGCTGCAAGCGATAAGAAATTAATTATGTACAGGGGAGAACAAACAAAAGAGGAGCTTCTGTGAAATTTGTATAAATGATGAATAATATTGTTTACATTACATTATTGGCTTATCAATGATTTTTACTTAAACTATCGAATAATGTACTGTTTACACAATATAACTAATAACTGCTTACCATAATCATCGATATAGTACAATGCATTTTTCATTGATTAAAATTTCACAAACCCTCTGCCATATTAGGATGACACTAATCCAAAAGCAAAAACTTTTGATATCAGTTATCACGCGTAGAAGATAAGAACATTTAACATTTCATTTAAAACTGCAAAAATTTATTAGAAAGGAAAAGTTATATGAAGTGTTGAATATTTTATGTAAACATAATTAAGTGAAGAAGTTAGAATTCAACTATATTTTGGTTTCTTAGGTCGAATAGAACGGTCTGTAAAAGGCTGTAGTTGACAGGAAACTGACGAAAAACGGCTTCCGTTCATATGATCGTTTATGATGCAACCTAAAACGGAGACATATGGTGTTCAACGATATCCACGATGATCATTATTTACATCCTAGTAGAAATGACCATCGTGTTGAGCTTCGATTTTACTTCTTTTTCAAAACGTTTTCATATGGAATCTAAACAGTATCTTATAAACATTTTGGATATTCAAAACGTATCGTTTGTAAAAGAAATAACACAGTGAACTAATAATCGTTCGCAGCCACAGTCGTTCGTTATTGGAGATTTTTAAAATGTTGACTACATGAATATCAGTGTTGTCAATTCAGGAACTCATCATGTAGATATTATCCTTGGAAATGGCAGAGGTGCAGAATCTGCCGTAAAAAAAAACATTTCCCCCACGGTTAAAATTTTTTCGAAAAATTTCCCCAGCTAGAAAAATCAAAAAAGCATGGCCTTCTGTGGATTATATATCTATAAACAAAGGGCGTCGAAAAAGAACTACTTAAAGCAAATAGTGTGATTAAAAAAACAATCCGTTCTATTAATCATCGATTGATTCTGGTAATCTTGGTACTTTTTTTTTCTCTAATGATTTAGTACAACGAAGCCAGGTGATATAAGTTTCCATGTTTGATATTGTTCACTCTTCTTATACAATAACCAATTTTTCTCGTTCTTGCTGTTAAAGTAATCATCCAGTGAATGTTTGATAAATGAATCAGCGAGATGCAACTGGGGAGCATTCCAGCATAGGTAGAGACATTATAACTTATGATTCTTTTCGCATGGGAAAAAGTTACTTTTCGAAGCGTTCCTAGACTCAAAAAATTTTCAAAAATTTCTCCAGATCTGAAAAATTCCCCAACCGCACATTACCGCACACGGGTAGATTCTGCACTTCTGGAATATGGCAATATCTCTTTTTTGCATGAAGTAACATATAAAATGGGTGTTACCAGGTCCTTATTCTCAGTCGTAGTCGACTGTCGCTGCTGATTCCAACTTCAGCAACTCACTAGATCTTATTGTCACCAATTATGGCTCTAACAATATTACTATATTTCTTGGTTATGATAACGATACATTTGCCAATCTAAAGCTGTCTTCAATCGGTTTTAGATCTCTTCTGTTTTTCTTTGTTGTCAACAATTGTAGCAATGAAAGAGAGCTGAATATTATGTTGATCAACAAGAGCATTGACAATCTAAAAATTCTTTTACAAGCTTAGTAATATTGTATGTTCATGCTTGAGCTTTCTCTTTTATTTATTGCCTTAATTTTTTGTTTGGAATTGCTAATACGATGTGAGTATGATAGTGCACTGTAAAAATAAATCGTGGAAAATAAGTCGTACGAAAGGTTTTATTAGCCACATAAATCCTATACCAAATTTTCTCCAACTCTGTAAGGATTCATGAAAATGGAATACATAATAAACCTTTGAAAGGTTTACAAAAACAGACATATACCATAAAAATGGTTTATGAAAATCTTATGTAGAGCTTAATATCATATACTTCTTTTTTTTAGTGTTTTGATGTAGAAAGTGTGTGAGATTAGAGTTAGTGTCTTCTCTGTAATCGCATCGTCACAACAACGCCAATCGATACTTATACGTACACGAAACACAAACAAGAAATAACTGCATCAATATTCTCTACTTCATTTATTTACATGAAAGTTATAGACAAAGAATTTTTTCTTTATCAAATCAAGAACAGCATTCCAAAATAATGATAAAGAGACGCATTGTAAGAAAGTATGAAATCAACTGTTGGGTTTTTGTTTCACTGCTTCGAGTATGAGCTGCCTCCAAGTAACCGTAGGAGTCTTTGTATCATCAAAATAATAGTATTTATCGTCAGCTTGTTTCCAATCGCTCGAACATTTCTTTGGTGGTTTACCATCTTCTATTTTTTTACCCTCAAATCTCCACCAACAATTATTAAATCCACATATTTTTGGTTCAACATATTGTTTGCACACAGGACAGAATGTTGTAGTTTCATCTGCGTAATTTACAAGATCGAATTTTTTGTAGCCGATTGGCATGACAACTTGTTGTTCGAAAGCATCACACGCAAAATTTTTACATATACCTTCAAGACATATTCCCCGTGCAGCTATTCGCCATCGTGGTGCTTGTTTAGACCATCCGCACTGTTTTAAACCACTACCATTGCTAACATCGACAAATTTCATTCCCATATTACCAATATTACGGAATTTCCCAGTGAGATCATGTAATTCTAGTCGAGAATTTTCTTCTACATCATAATATAGAAGTGTTTCCTTGTCATCATAGAGTACACATCCATTGAAGCAAAGAGACATTTTTTGAAAACTATCGTCATCATCATCTGTCTTTTCACGAATACAAAGTTTTAGCTCTTCAATTGTCATAGACGGTTCTACATTAAATGTATATGTCCGTCCCAATCCAGTAAATGTTTTTACATGTATCTTCATGACAATGCTCTAAATGGAATAAGTAAAGACTATATATATATATATATATGTAAGTACATTTGTATCAGATAAAATGTACACAAATAGAATACAAACGAAAGTTTGAAATTTTTTCTATTAATCAATGATGGAGCCCTGGAAAATCCTCTTACCTCTAATTCAGGATAATATCGACGAATTTCAAGCTGTCTTTTAGCAGTATAATCAACAACAATTTTGAAAATATGAAAGTCGAAGATCTGAAATGAACTTTGATATAGGAAATGTAAAATTACAGAAAAATTTAGTTGGATAATTTTCATTATTATTGTAAACTCATAGATTAAGCTCACTTCGATTGTAAAAAATATTTATGCCTTAATTATGAATGTGGGCATAGAGTACCGAATAGTCTGCAATAACATGACTGTGAAAAGATATTAACATGTTCAAAACCTATAAACTATAAGTTTCTACTCTAACCATTTCGAAAAATCTTAGCAGTCATGCGGCTACTAGTCAATATTTTATATATGTTGACAGAGATTGTAACAACAAGGACTAATAGCAATCAAAAAGGAAAAATCCAACCTGTGATGCAAACTTCACTCAGACGCGAATAAAACAAAGTATGTAACGCTATTTCTATGCTTTTGAATGATTCTCTCTTTTTCTTTCGTCACATGTTACAAAAAACACAACGAGTAGCAATCACTGAGCAAATAATGAAAAAGAAAGCAAGTCAAAATTGCATAGTAGAAACTATGAGTAATCGTGCAGTATAGATGTCAGTGTAGGTGTGCAGTAGACATCGGTCTCACTAAGAATTTTTTTGACTAATTTTATAGTTACAGTCACGATAGTGTTGATCGAAATCGTCGCTGTGATCATGAGTCAAGAAAACCTTGTTAACTATATTGGTACGATATCTTTCTGTCACCTGTGCATACGTCGTATATCGATAAAACGTTGAATTAATATGGTTTCTATTAATGTACATTCATAGGATACTGACACGTATGTATGATAATAAGAGGAACGAAATTTGCGGTCAGAAACAGTCAAATATATTTCATCGTAAAGTTCAATATAAAATTTAAGAGACAATCCAGGACTCGTTTGAGAACTCATGTCAAATCGAAAAAAATTTGATTTAGCCTTTTTATCATTGGAAATGAAAGAGCATGTTAAAAAAACCTATAAATCCAAAATTTTAGCCTTTTCTATAGAGAAAGCTTAATTTTTGGATTTGTAGATTTGTTACATGCTCTCTCATTTCCAATGGTAAAAAAGCTATGTCAAACCTTTTCATATGGCAGCCTATAGTAAATCTTCTTGATTCAGCTACGAACTGTCTCTTAATATCATCATAAAAAAGAGATGTTTTTCCAATAAAACTAAGCAACAAATATCATACTGTTAGTTCTAATTAAATCTTTCTAATAGATTTGATGAAAAAGTGGTCTAAAGGTAAGAGTACAATTGATGAATTGCATAAATTGACACTTATTTGAAATAATATGTGATTCGACTAAGAAAAATGTTGTTTTCCTTCATTTAGTATGCTCTTGTATTAAATAAAGTTTTTTGGAATTTCAATGATTTCTTAGATAGCAAGAAAAACAAAAGAGTGAGACGATCTACTTTTTTTTTCAAATCAGTAATTTATGAACAAGAAAAAGTAGTGATAGTTGACTTTGTCGTCTGTGAAAGTTTTCTTCTTATGAGCTGATAAAAAGTTCAAGATCAAACGGTTATATTTGTTTCCTTCACTGTAAGTTTCGTGAAGCTTTTGTCTTATTCAATGAAATAGTCTCGTTATCTGACAGTCTCAATTACAACAATAATTGTAGTCCGTAATATTATTTTTTACTTTTTTGCCACTTTAAACAAATATCTCATCAATAAAATTATGCTATAAAAGAGTCAAATATAAATATCATGAATAATTAACGAAAGAAATCTACTTGTTTAAGACAAAATCTAATATTCACTGGGTGTTGTAGTGCTTGTGACCGTAGTCATTGTAAGATTAGTCACGGCTTCTAAAGAGAAACCATTTATATTAGAAATCTTTTAATATACCGCTTCAATTAAGCGAGCACTATCCTATAAAATATTAAGAAATGAACAATATTCCCTTAGTGTTTTAATTTTGAGATACATAAGACAGAAAATAAAAGATGTCAAATATGAAAAAATGTTATTCAGTTAAAAAAAATTGTATACTATCATTGAAAAGCAAAACACGACAATGATACTATTTTTTTGAATTATATTCAAGTATCAGGAATTAGGATGCAGATATTGCAAAGAACTTTTTAAAATGGAATATAAATATTTATTCTTTTTTTGAAACATTTGGAATATTTTTCGTTTTATCTTACTTATTATCGTTGAACAGATTTGTTGATGGGCTTGAAACAAAGAATAACAAATTCGATGCTCATGCCATCGTGAATGATGAACACAGATATGATTAGGTGCAAAAAACCTATTGTTTGGAGATTCACATAAAACTAATTCGGAACAAGTCAACAAAAGAAAGGCACAAGTACTGCTATCAGTTTTAGCTATTGCAAAAAGGCATTAAAAAAATACTATTCGTTGAACATTAATCATATTGAGATATTACATGATCAAATTGAAACTTCACATAAACTTGAAAACCTAATTTTTAATAGTTGGACACATGAAATGAAATAAAAATCAAACTTGACAAGCTATAGTAGATGCGAATTAAATTTTAATTGAATCAAAAAAAAAGAGACACTGAATCAGCTGAAAAGAATGTATAGGAAACGATGAATCATGGCTATGATAGTGGATTTCATCGATGTGAAAATGAATCTTTTGTTTATTTTTAATATACGAATGATGCTTTTAGTGATATTCTTCAGCAACAGAAATTCAATATCACTTTTTTAAATATGCTTTATCCTATTCTAGGAAATTAATTCGTTTTTATGAAAGACGACAGAAAAATGAACAATAAGTATTGAATTGATATGACATATATACAATAGATTGGTGTCATCTTTCGATTTAGGGAAAACTATTTCGGAATGAAATATTGTTAAAATCAAACAATAATAGATAAATATTGAGAAAAGTCAAGTTTATATCAGAAAACTATGATATCTTTGTGCTTTGGAGAGTGTTGTTTTGAGTATGGGTATGCTATATTTTCTCATCTACATCTCTATTGATTTTTGTATGAAAAGGCTAAGAACTCTTCAAATAAGTTTACATCAATAAAAACAACAAAGTTAAAGAAAAAAATATATAATATGTTCCAATTTCATGAATGTGTTTCATACAAACATTTTCTTTGATCAATTTCGTCATCATTAATATGCTAATCAAGATTTATCTATAATAAATTTATCTATTACTCTTCAAGACTATACAATGATTGTAAATGATGACGTTTATCATCATATTCGGCCACTTTGTAATACATCGTCTAATGATCGCCGTAGAAAACAACTATTTTTCGATGTTTTTATATGGGCTCCAAACTATTTTGTGTTCTTAGACGAAAAATTTTACTTTCATTTTCAAAAAAGAACTGAAACGAAGACTCTAGATTATAATGCTGGAACCATATTTGAAGAATTATCAAAAGGTTTAAAAAAAGATTTATTTACACTAGCAAATAACAAAAAAAAAAATACCATGAATAGTCTATTGTAACTTCCAGAAATTCAAATAACTGCTGTCTTCTTTTTGCAGCTATCTTCCATTCACCCTTTGAAGTTAACCACCTGGATTATTCTTATTCTTTCCGAATAAGATCGAGTGCTCGTGATAGATAACCACTTCGATATCGATTTTCATTTTGAACTAAATTGATCACATCACTGACAACATCATCCACATTCACCCTAGTGTTTCCTTCATGTATACAATTATCACCTATATCTCCAGGACTCCATAGTGCATGTTGCAGATTGAATACTTCGGCCCAACGTCGAAAATTGAATGACAATTGACGACAACCAGGTGGATTGATTTCATAAAGAATCGCACCTGGTCGCATGAATATAGAATTTGATAAACCAGCTCCATGAACTCCAATAAGAACACGAATCGATCGAGCCATACATGCTGTTTCATAAAGATCATCGTTAAAATTGAATTGTTTTGGCCAAACACGTAGATAAGGATTTTTATGATCAGGAAATGCTTTCAATAGTGCTTCGACTAATTCATTAGCATTGGTTAATTCTCGACGACCGATACCAGCTCGATTCATAACAGCAATATATTCTCCACTAAAGGTTGTTTCTATTGATGATATACTAAACGATTGATTTTGACATTGTTCATAACAGAAAGGTACTTGCTCTGATTTATGACTCTCTTGTAATTTCTTTTGAATGGGTGTCAATTCAAATTTGGAATGTAATTCAAAATTATTCAATATCCATTCTGAAAATGCTAAATA
>CAJNOP010002226.1:0-19096 GCA_905250075.1 Rotaria sp. Silwood1 | reverse complement strand
TTCTTAGAAAGAATTTGCTTGCTCGGATATCCTGTGCTGTTTTTATACTCGAAGACTAATAAACATTTAAAGATGTGATTTCCTCGTAGAGGATAAATCATCAAATTTTGAGAAGTCACTCTTGTGAGAGTGCTGCTCAAAACCACGACAACTTGAAAATAATGTAATAAAACGTTAAGTCACGAAAAAGCTTATAGAAAGTACTTGAATATCCAGTTTAGTGTGATCTATGCTCCCAGCTTTTTCAAAAATCTCGATCTTTTATCGAGACATCAGCTGCTTTCGCGAACGTTCTTCATGTGTGGGCTCATAGGCAAAACAAAAAAAATGACATCTATGCTGAATAAAAACACGTGCTGCACATTTGATATCGATCAGATCTGCTCACGATTGTAGCATAGAACGTCGCTTTAAAAAGATACTCAAATATTTTCTAAATTGCGTTCGTGACACACTCAGTATCCACTTAAAACAAGTTAATTTTCGTCAATAAAAGGAAAACTAAGTTAAACAGATTCGAAGATACTCCTAAATCCTGAATCTTTTATGATTGACATGACATTCTATTCGGAAACTTCTCTTCTGCCATAGTTTTTGACCATGTATATCATCATCTACTTGATAAAAATGTTGCCTTCAGAAAAAGCGAATTATTTCTTTAAAAGTTTCTACTATTTGCGTTGCTCCACTTTCAATATGTTGTTCGCTCTCATTCTATATATTCATGTTTTTTTCGTTTGAAAGTGTATATCAAAATAGAGATCTTGATAGAATCCTGGCTCTGAGAGTTGTGCAAGACATTGAACTTGTTATGCATTGTACCCTACCATGTTTCTTTAACAAGAGAAAAAGATCAGAAATTAAACACTTTGGAATAAAAGCTACCAAATGAGTTAATAGTGGTCCTTGTTTGATGAACATCTGTTTCTAACATCATAGTATGGCACTAAAAATTTATCAGTCTCTATTTATCATAAAATGTGAAGGTATTTGAATATACCTGGTACGAAATCTACTTTTCAAGGTTTCAATATGACTGCAGATGTTGGGACACTCCACACTCACCAACACTTACACTCACACCCACATTAGATCGGCAATCATACTGCAAAACTCGAATCAAAATTTACATCCTCATTCTCAAGCTACATTCTCATCAGCTTTGTAATAAGACAAAATAATCATCGTGGTTTTTCGTTACAAGATATCTATGATGTAAAAGATAAACGAAGTGCTCGAAATCAAAATGACGTAGAAGATTCATATTGCTGTATGTATGATGAAATAGCAAACTACACATGTGGCATTGATGTTATGTTATACTTATAAATAAAAAGAAATTATCATTCACATATTTCTCTTCAGTTGCAAACTGAATGCCGATCAAATACCTTTTTTAGAAATGATCGAAGAAATATGATGTTGTATTTGTAATTTCATATAATTTGCTGTTTGTATTGCAGCATGGTGTCGATCAGTTACTGTCACAGGAACAGCTAGTCGTATCAGAACCACTTACATCCCAAATCCATCTATAATTTGTTTTCTATTTTTTGTTGACTCACCTTAATTGTTCTTTACTGTTGCATTGAATTGTTGGGTTTTTAATTGTAGATTGCGTATGAGTTGTTCGAAACTCATCAGAATTACCATATGTTTGGCATTCTGTGCTTGAATCGCGAGCATTTACATAAGATGAAATACAATCACAATGGATAAATGCAGTTGGTGATGATAGTTTGCTTTTCTTGTTTATGTTACCATAGAGTTTTTTAAATTTTAATGCTATTTAACTTCTATTTTCTATAATAGCCTATCGTGTGCCTTAAGATAATTCTAATCACAGTAATCAAACGATTCATATTTGAAAATTGTTTTCCAGTTCGATTGCTCCTGTTGATACTGTGGCTTACCATTCTTAATCAATCATGTCATCTGTAACTGTGTACCAAATTCATCACTCGACAATGTTTGAATCATTGAGTACTTTATTATGATTTGAACAAAGTTTATTCCTTGTTTCTCATAATCAAAATCGTAGAACATTCGGCAAGCATAATAACTTTTGTTGCTGTTCATCATATCATTGAATAGTGCTCCAAATAATTTATTGATATCAGATAACAAAACTGTATAGTTGACGACATTTTCTGCAGATATTTTCCCATAATAATTTGATCAGCAATAGAATGATTTACTCTTTAACTGATCGAATGTTAACTGAAATGAACGAACACTTAATGTTGAGAAATAAATGCCCTCTTCGTGTCTGTGTATACAATTGATGAAAAAAATTGAAATAATAATAACGAAGGTATGGGTGTGGGTGCATTGGTTTCTCTAACTAACACCCTACACAGACCCACACCCGCCACACCCTCAGTAAATGTTAGTTCTAGATCTTTTTCTTATGAAGGGTACCGATAAGAACATGGATATCAAATTTGATCAACAGATATTACATAAAAACATTGTAATTTCAGTGAAGAAAAATCGAGTGGACAGTTTTGTTGAGAAATAAATTCTATATTTTGAATAGACTGAAAAGTGGTTACTTTTATCTGAACCATCTGTTATATGTATATATTTCTTTAGTGCGGCTGCGCGAAAATAGGTACATTATTAACAAAAGTAGCTGGAAATCAACATTTTCAACGATTTACTGCTTTAAAACCTTTTGCTGGTGTGTTATAGAAAAATTATCGAATGCTGATGTAGGTGCAAATATTGAATTAATGGATTTTAATGGCATTATGGCAGTAAAGTAGTTTTGAAATAGATTCTAATTTATTCTTTTTTTGAAGATTAACATTCCACCACAACCACTACCACCAAGCGATCGTATATGGTAAAATACAGAAAGAAATAAACATCTTAGTTTTTATTGATTAATAGGATTGATTTTTCTGAAATGTCTGATTTAAATCTTAAAGTAACACCTGTATTTCGTGAAAGTAACTATTCATATATATTAATTCATGATTTTCTTAAATCTCATATTCCAGATGAAATCAAAGTAAATTTATTAAAATGATTTTTCTAATTAATATACATATTTAATTTGTTTTCTTCATCGTCCTCTTGTTCTTTTGTCAATGGATGATCAAGTATTAACATCTTTTCATGATGGAGTTATTGATATGATGTATGTTTCATGGATTATTTATTATTTTTAATTGATTATTTTATTTTAGGAGTGATATAGCTACACAAACATTGAATAAAAATCTTAATCGTTTTTTCCTTTATTATATATATATATGTTCGAGAATGAAAATTTATATATCAAAGTATAAATCATCTTGGTATTCTTTTATATAATTCATAAAAGATGGATGAAGAAAAGAATTTATGTTTATTAAATCGTTCTCAATTTCGATTTGGTTTTTTGAATCATCCTTTGCATTAAACCATTGATTAAGATAAATACGAACAAGTGATGAACTAACAGGTTGAGTAGATTGTTTTAATAGAATAAATTTTTCAGGATTGGGAATAAGATTACTTTTAAGATCTTTTTACCAATAATCAAGTAAATTTATTTTATTATTATCATTCATTATTCGTTCAATACCAATATGAATAGCAGGTGTTTTGTTTGATGATTTTCGCTATTTTGGAATACCATTTTTTATCATTCGATCACCACCAACAAGAATTAATATTTGTATATTATCATTTTTTAATAGACGTTTCAAATGTTGACCAAGTACAAATGCAGAACCAACATGTCGCTTTAACATTTCTTCTTGAAATGGACTATTTATTAACCATGGTATATCTTTAATTGCTTCATAAACAAGTGCTAAACGATGTTTTAATTTAATTGTACGCTCATTTCGTGAACTTAATTTATGACAAACATAATAATCAGCTGAAACAGCTAAATAGCCACCTATAATATTCCATTCGCTGTTAATTTCAAGTTCTTGTTTAGCAAGACAAAGCAAAGCTATATGTTGTGTATGTACGGGATTGAAAGCACCTCCTAGAATCACTACTGCATCCTTCATATTATTTGGTTCGTTTAATATTTATAAAGGTAAACAACAAAAAGACCTCTTTTTGCTTTCTTTTATACAATAATAATGAATCAGATTATTGTGTAATAACAATATTTCATAATATCAAGAAATATAACATTTTCATTTATTACGATATTTTAATTGACTAAATTTTCGTGAAACATAATAGATTTTTTTTAATATAAAATCTTCATTTCTTTTAGCTATATCCTTTTATGGAATCACTTATCACTGACGTCATCATAACTATTTCTTTTTTACTTTCAATATTACGCTCGTTGATACGACTATTGACTGATAATAATACGAGATCAACTAAGCATGTTGAAGTTTTAACCTACTTTATTTGAGAAGTAAAAATAATGATTTATGTAGAGCTTAATGTTTCGTCTTGGTTTTTTATCTTTCTCGAAAAGAACGTGCAGAATGATCTGTGTATTGACGATGAATAGGTGTTACTTCCAATGAAAATAAGCTTTTTTTTACGGTACGTGCTGTACTTTGACTATTTTTGCTTGAAGAAATCGAGGTTCAAAGGAACTAAAAAAATAGAACAGTTTTGAAACAATATCTAGTCGCTGTAAAACAATGATTCCGCTAGATCTATAGTAGTAGGTACGAGAAGTGAGAGCGGCAAATGAGTTTATGATTGGCTCTTAGTATCCGTAAATCTTACAGAAACTAGTGTCGCGTGAATTTGCGCCCTAATGTAATTGTTGACTCTTCTTCCCAAGATCTTTCTAAGCGGAAACTTTCAAATATTGCTGGTGAACGATTCTCTAGAAGTTCAGACAATGCATGTATCAGGTGTCTTAAAACTAAACCGATCGCTGCAACAATTGGTTCGACTCTTATTTGATATAGATGGTAGAATCGTCTGTAATGATATTTCCTTCTTGAACTTGTTCTTTGTTCGAAGTGTCTCGAATATGTTCTATGAAACATAAGCAACATACAAACGAACAATGATAATTATATTTATCAAGAAATACAACTTTTTTCTTTTGTTTCTGACTATTTCTATTCAAAGAGTAAGTCTCTCAAGCTTTTCTCTTATATTTCATTCAAACATCTGTTTAGATTCAGATTTACTTTGCACTAGCAAATCAAATTCACTGTTGATTAGTCTTATTACAAAGCGAGCAAAAACTCGATATCTTGCCGAATACTATCAAGGCACCGAACAGAGGGCAAATAGGAATGAATCAACAAACATAGAAAAGGTACGTTCCTGGTTATATTGATACAAAAAAAAAGTAAGTTTCTAACAATGTGAAAATTTTCAGAACATGGCTGGTGTCAGAATTATGGGTGTACACGAACGAATTGGATTTGCTGCTCATAATGAAAAGAAGTCAGAACTCATCAAGTGCCTTAGAAAACATCGCCATTTACTTGCTCAACACAAACTCTATCGTACAGGTACGACAGGATCGTTGATTGAGAAAGAATTCAATGTATTGGAAACAAATTTTAACAATGGTCTCTTGGGGGCAAAAATTGCAACGGGCAAGCTTGGCATTCTTATCTTTCTCATTGATCCACTAAGTGCACAGCCTCACGAAGCCGATATCGAAGCACTTGTTCTATTAACTGAAGTGTACAATATTCTTTGTGCAACGGCTGCTACTTCCATTGATTTTATACTTACTTCAAATAATGATAAACGAACCTGTCATACGGCAAGTTCTTGTATATGGTGGATAACCGAAATCATAAAGAATCATTTAACTTAAGAAACTTATAGCACGTATGATGTGCCATAAGACAAATGTTAAGTGTTGTTCGTTTTCTTTCATGTCTACTGTTATTCTTTTTTTCTTGAACTTGAACTAAAAACTATTGCGTAGTTTAGTTGTACGTAACTAGAGAGATAGATATGTCCGTGTTATTCGAGGCAGTAAAGTTGAAGTATAAGATTTTTAAATAAGATTATTGATTCCACAATAAAGTAGCTGATCAAAAATTTAGGGTGTGGGTGTGGGTGTGGGTGGTGTGAGTGTGGGTGTGAGTGAGGATGTAGATCTTTCATTTATATCGACACCCACACCCACACCCCAAGTATATGCAATGCCATTAAAAGTTAGATCTGTCCTGCTGAAGTGTAAGTTTTGGCTCCAAGTAATCTCTGTTTTACTTTTTAAAACAACTTTTAAGAAACACGACAAAATTTAGTATGTTATAATTTCAAAACTCGGTGTTCTTTAAGTTTTTTTGTAAAAGACGTCGTTTCGTATCTATCAAGTCTGGAGTCTCATGTTAACAGAGATGATGGTATGAATGAATCAAAGGTTAGGTTTCTAGTTTTCATAGTTTATTCATTCATAAATTCTAATTCTTGAGTTATCGAAAAACCCAAAGTCTAGAATTTTGAAGTCTGTATTGCATCTTTGTATATACGTAGGAACCATGGACTGTCTAAAGAAGATTCTTAAACAGGAAGATGTCTTGGCTCTGTACAGTGATTTGGAAGCTACAATGATGAGAAATATGACTTGGAATGCGGGTTATTTCGGTGTCATCTTTCAAGTTAAAGCTCAACTGCCGGAAAAACCTGAGTTGCTCAATAGCTGCATGGCTGGAACTATTGGGGGTTGTGTAGGGACTACATTAAACACTCCATTTGATGTTGTCAAAAGCCGAATTCAGAATTCTTCTCGGACTACTTCACCGTCTAAGTACAATTGGTCAATTCCCTCATTGTTTATCGTGGCTAGAGAAGAAGGATTTTGAGCTCTTTATAAGGGTTTCGTGCCAAAGATTCTTCATCTTGGGTCAGGTGGTGGTATTTTATTAGTAGTCTACACTTCCTTAATGGAATTGTTTAGAAAATATAAATTGTCATAAGCTCTAACTGAAACTCCTTCAATCGAAGCCAACACTTTGGAAAAGATTGACTGATCAGTACTTGTACGGTTTTATTGCTTTTTTTTGTTATTTTTTTTCACTTTTGCATATTACTATCATCTTATGCTACCCGTCCGTATAATGGATCTAGGAAGAGAAAGCAAAGAAAAAAGAATTAAATCTCAAATGTGATTTTACAAATATGGGGAATCAATTGAGTGAAATGGATTTGGTAGTGTTGAAAACTTAATCTGACATGAATTTTACATTAGGGCGTGGGTGGGTGTGGATGTGGATGAGAAGTACCCCGCATCCACACCCACACCCACCCTCAGAAAAAATAATAAAGCGCAACTCATCTTGTGTACATACAAGGAAAAAATCACAGATGAACAAGACACTATAAAATCAACTTGCAAGTCTCATTATTCATCTTTCGTTTTCAATCATAAAAAATATCAACTAAAAAAGTTACAAATGGGTGATCAACGAAGAACTCTGTAAGGAATATATTGATTATCTTGAGACAAGATATCGTAACCATTATCAAAAATTGTTCGATTTCTTGACTTATTCTCCTAATCAATCGGTGGATGGTCATCGTGCATTTCGTCTCAAAGGCGAAGAGTATCATGGTGTGGGTGGACGTGGGGTACTTCTCATCCACATCCACTCTCACACCCATTCCCGCCCTCGCATTCACACCCACACCGACATCCACATCCACACCCACGCCCATGCCCTTGTCTCGTAAAAGCTTTACTTCTACGTGGTCCAGGTTTGCAGAATAACTGTGATCACCATTAATATATATCAAGTCATCTGTAATACTTGTGTGTATGTATACCCCATAATCTTGTTCAATAGAGAACCAATATATTTCTGGTGCTGTTGTTTTATTACACCTGAATAAATAGTTATTATGTATTATTAATCGAATACCTTTGTTGGATGTGATGAACGATATCTCAAATTGTTGAGTTTTAATTGAACTTCCGTCAGAAGCTGAGTTTAAGTCCATTTTGACGATATATATGTATTTAATGTTAGAAAATTTGCTTTATATAATGCCGAATAAAATGTGTTGCTCTGAGAGCGACCAATAAAAAAAGAACAGCTGAATCGTGTTGCTGACATCTTTACAAGTATTCGATATTTTTCCTTTTCTTTTTTTATATCGACATTATCCTCTTCAACATTTTCTTTTCTGTTTTTTTTTGACATTGTTTTCTTTCGATGTTTTTTTTCTCCATTTCCCGCCACCCCAAAACATAAGTGTCGATTTTCTTTACCCTGGTACTGCCAAATTTAAGAATTTGTTATCTCTCTCTTCCCTAAATCATTGAGAATGCACGTCTATCTCAAGCTATAGCTTCTATGGCAGTTTTGTTTAATTGCTTTTTGTGTTTTATTGAGATTAATGCCGCTTTCTTCTGGCTTGTAATTGTGATGAATATAAAAGTTGTTGTAGATTATGAACGTTGCCTAAATATCGTGGTAGATTTGTATTTGAAAAGTTGTTCAGATTGAAAACTTAAAACATGCAAAATGTGAATAAACCAGCATATACAAAAAGGATAAAATTCTTTGTATCAGAAATATAAAGCTGAAAAAATAACTTTTAAATAAATACATTTTCATGTAGTATTCTTAAATATTCTTGTTCATTTAGATCCCTTTTCAAATATGAAAGGCATATAATATCATTATTTTTCCTTGCTTATGTATTTTCTTTTATAGTATATACTCTCTGCAGTTACCACTAAAATGGCAGAAAATCATGTTCGAAACCGGTCAAAAATGTCTTTGAAACTTATTAAAGAAATGAGAGTGAGTTGTTTCATGAATACTTCTTTCCTTCTTGAGTACCTAGTGCTGAAGTGCGTTCTGTTACACTATCTTCATTTTTCGAAGAATGCTGTGAAGAAAGCGCAACAGATGAAATAAAAATATTATAATAAAAACTGTAAAGCAAAGGATTGTGAACATAAAATTGCATTATGTTTCATTTTTCTCTTTTTCTTTTTAATGATCAAACTAAAAAGCACTATAGCGTGTGATAAAATAGATTTCATCTTTTTTCTTCTTTTTCACTATGTTATTTCTATTAAAATGTGAATTTCAAATTATCAAAGCGTTAACACCTAAGAGAACAATAAAACTAATGTGGCAATAGAAATTAAAATTCAGTAAAATAAAAATCTCTAACAGTTAAAATTAAATTCCTTTTTCTACTTGGAAAAAATTAAAATAAGAGACACCAGTAAGTTGCACTAGTGAGCATCGAAATTCTTATCTTACTATAGGATAAATTCAAATTCTTCTAGAATCTTGTATTATGAAAGTTTTCTAATTTCTAGTGTATTAGAAATTAAAATAAAGGTTTAGATGGATGATGATATATGCAAACATATCCATTATTTACTGGTAAAATAAATACCAGCACAAGGAATCGTTGGATGTATCAAAGAGTTTACATCTATCGGGTTGTGCATAACCTTTTGCTAGGGGGGTAACACTATGATTTCGAGTTGAGTACCTAATGAATTTTATACCAGATTAAAGCCCGTGAAAAACTGGATCCAGGGGTACAGTCATCATTTCGATAGATAAGGCTACCGTTTGAAATTGCGAATATGGAAGTAAATCCGTACAAATACTCAATCGTCAAAATTCCGCACATTTTTCTCATTCCGTATTATCTTTCTTTCTATTATTCTTTTTCTTCTTCTTGTAAACGTATTTTGTGTTTTGTTACATGTGTCATATATAGTGGGAATTATCTTTTTCTTACATCCTTTATCTTAATGTGTATCATGCCTTTTTCATTTTCATTCATAACTTCAAATAATCATTGTTTTGAGTAACATGGCTGGAGTTATCGGAGACAACGAAGAACAACGTGTGATAGACCGAATTCGAGCGAACGCCTATCGCGAAGTGATGGAAGAAGGTGCAACGTTCATCAACCGAAAGTGGATCGCTCAAAAGTTGCATCGCAGTGAAAGATGGGTCACTGCCAACTGGAAAAAGGGATACGAACATTGTTTTACAGAATTTGGTAGTGGAAGACCAGGAAAGTTATCTGAAGAAAGTAAAAAGATTGTGATGGAAAACAGTGGAAAAAGGCGACGAAGCTGCAGACGAGTTGCGAAAGAGATCTTTCAGAAGTGCGGAGAGGTCGTTAGTCCATCAACAATACAACGATACCGTGTTAAACAAGGGCTAAAGGCTTTTCATGTGATTTCAAAGCCAATGAAGTCGGCGATGAACATTGAAGATCGGTTATGGTTTTGCGATTATTTGCAACAGTGGGATGAATATGACTTTATGCACCTTGCTCCAAGTGATGAGTTCTTCGTTTGGGCTGTTCGTCGACCCAATTATCAAAATGATAGAGTATGGTCGTTTTCTCTGGAAGATATCCAAGACGATGAACGTTATCAAGAGCTTTCTGCGTGGCCTAATTGCATTGGAATTTACATCTGTTTCACTGCTGTCAAATTGATGTGGGTAATCAAGGATGATGGTGCATCATGGGATGGAGCGTATTATCGTCGATCTATTCTGACAGAAAATGTCATTCCATTTCTTTCTGATCCCAAAAATGTATTAGATCCGTCAGAGGTAGTTTATCTTCATGACAATGCTTCGTGTCACAAAGTAAACGCCACTCAAGCATTACTCAAAGATTCCGGAGTTGATTTCTTTGACCGGACACAATGGCCAGGAAATTCTCCCGATCTAAACGTAGCAGAAGATGTTGGATCAATCCTCATGGATAAGGTGGAAAGCTTGATGATCGAGGAGCACGGTGCTAATCAAAATTCTAAAGTGGTTCTGCTTCAACATCTTCAAAATGTTCTTCATGAGCTTGAAAATGAAACAGAACTTTTCGAGAATCTATTGAAATCGTATCCTCGACGATTAAAAGCTGTACGTGAAGCCAATGGCGGTCACACAAAATACTGATGTATTGTTTCTTTTCAGACAAAATAAAGGTTCCAGCAGAGACACTACTCAAAACTATTCCACTAGTAATTAATTTTGTAGTCTTCTATCAAAAAGTTATGCTGAATCCTATATTTTGACGATTGAGTATTTGTACGGATTCACTTCCATATTCGCAATTTCAAACGGTAGCCTTATCTATCGAAATAATGACTGTACCTCTGGATCCAGTTTTTCACGGGCTTTAATCTGGTATAAAATTCATTAGGTACTCAACTCGAAATCATAGCGTTACCCCCCTAGCAAAAGGTTATGCACAACCCGATATATGTTTTAGTACCATTTCTTTTAAGCAGAATGACATTTTGTAGGACCTGGTTCTGTAGCTGTTTTGCCAAGACATTCTTTTGTAGCACAACCTTCTACATTTATGCAAGTTTGTAAAGATTATTTTAGTAGTGAGATTAATCCAGCTCCAAAAGCTTGCGTTGGTAATGTTGGTTGTATTGCAAATAATGTTCATGTACAGCAACTAAAGTACCATGAGGTACAAAATAACATCTTCCCAGATCGAAAAAGCACGTTCGTTTACAATCCTTGTATACCGAGTTCGAATACAGTCACAGCGATACGCGACTGTAATACTGGACCATGTAAAACGCCAAAATACGATTGTTTACGGTCGTTTACAGGCATAATATACGAGCTCCATAATTGTCGACCTGGGTTTCTAATATGTAATATTGTTCGAATGTGTGTATCGGTATATGTTGCAAGACAAATTAAAATCCAGGAAAATTTAGAATTTTCCTGAGACTAATTTCTTCATCATTGTTATCAACGATAAATTCTTTGGTCATCTAGGTTGATTTGAAGTTTTTTTTCTGTAGTTTTCTTTGCTGAGTAGGAGAAAGCTGAGCCATTGACAATGTATTGCTCCTTGATGAATAACGAAGTAACAGTACTAAACAGAAATAGTCTGAGGAAGATCTTCCTAAATTTGCAGAAGTCAAGTTAGAAAATGGATGAGAATCCATTTATTTCGTTTTATATTTAAATTAGTCATGATGAAGAAAGTATAGAAACAGCAGCTTACTTTCATATAATGAAAATTAACAGTCGAATACTTTTCCCTTTTTTCGCTTTCTCTCAATTCGTACCCTGAATAGAAAAGCAGACAGTAGTTATTCCAATGCAATGACCAACTCATTCATGTGTGGTACTTTTCTCACTATTCAGATTTATTTTTCTTTGCAATAAGAGCAACATTATGTTTGTACTGATTACATAGCGCATACGTCATATATGAACATATAACATGTCGTTCAAACCCTTAAAAAGTCCGTTAATTACTTCGAGGTTGAATGAAATTTACTTGACACGCTGACACAGAAAGAAAAGAAAACTATTCCATTTATCCCATTTCTTTCATTGACAAACATTGAAAACTGATTCAAGATCTGAAATGTAACAATGATTAAGAAAATCGGAACTGTCAACTCATATAAACCCTGAAAAAAAGCTTGGTTTCTGTAACTACTGTCTTACGAAAATCCTATATCTTTTATTTGTGAAAGTCTCTTGAGTAAATCTTGTTCGTTAATTCTATGAATATTTCTGAGGATTAAATTTATATATTCACATTCGACGTGTAATAAATGGTAATTTCCAATAATTCAAAATCACTTTTTATAGAAAAAAAATTCCTCCCTTTTCTTCCACATGGTCGATTTGATGGAGCTCAAATTCGTGTTTAAGTAATTTGGTCAAATTAAGATCGGCGTATGTTTTTACTCTTCAAAATTTTCTTCTTGCGAAATTCAGCAGCCTTTAAAAAGTTAGTAACATTGAAAAAAAAACGTTTTTTCACTGTGTTTCCAGTAATTGAGGGTGTGGATGTGGGTTTCAGTATAGGCGTCTTAGTCGTCTCAAAACTCGCACAAACAGTGACACCCACACCATGATGAAGATTTATCTGGCTTCAAAATTTCAGTATTTTTCGTCGAGCTATTACCGAGAAACCTTGAAAAGGGAGGGAGCAAGGGTTCTTAATATTTTTTCTTGTTTTAAGAAATAATTGAAAAAATATTTTGAGTTTAACATGGAACGATGAAGTAACATGCAAATACCGAAGAGATTAGTGGAAGGATGAGAGAAACAGCAATGTAACATCAAGAGTATGATGACAATTTGGAATGAGAAAAAAGCTTTGAGAAAAAAGGAAAAAAGATCCATTAGATCTTCCATTACTAGAATAATTATTTTATTCCACATGTAGTCAAGAATACAAACACTGGTAACTCCTTAAAAAAGTGAAAGATTTCAACGTTCCTTTCTGAAAGTAAAAAGAATGTGAAAGTGCCACTCGTAGTTCGAAACGCAATGGTATAATACGGGAACAATTTATCCACATACGGAACTCCTGAAATTTTCATATTGTACTTTTGTGTTGCAGTATACCTGATCATGTTCAGCTTCTATTTTCATCATCTTTGCCTCATTTCGTATGTTTTGGTGTCCTCACAAACTCATAGTATTTATACTGGTTGGCAGTCGTTCATGAACTTGTCAAACCCAGGTCTTGAGTTCTTTCCCATCGATCAAGAAGCTCTTTTTCTATTTGAGAGCAGTGTCGAGTCGATCACTAACTGCGCTCAAACATGCCATTCAACTGCGAGCTGTCACGTATTCAACTTCGATACTCAGTCACATCGTTGCCGTCTCTTTGAAGGTGATGTAGTTACTATGGGTACCATAGCCACTTCTTCATCTCCTCAATCCTGTGTCGGATTAATTCAACTGAATCCCACGTTTTTCGCTGATCAAGGACGTTCCTGTTCCTTTTGTGAAGATAGCCGATATCTGACATGCATCAATTACACCTGTCAATGTCGACCTCACACATTTTTCGATGGATTGATATGTCGCAGTCAAAAACTACTTGGAGAGGAATGCATGAATGCAATAGAATGTCGGATCGATCTCAATTTCACATGTCTCCTGCGCCAGCAGTGTGGCCGTAAGTATTGTTATTCACCATTTTTTAGGTCCAAAAACTTCAGTTTACAGCTAGGGTATGGGTGTGAGTGTGAGTGCACCCTGAATTATTCAGCATCCATATCCACACCCCCACATTCATGTATGCTCTGATTCCGTACCTGAGAAATATTTGGTTAGTTAAGAGAGCGGTCTACATACATTATTTGATGTCTTGAACACAATAATGAACTCAGTTTTGATTGAAGCCTTGCGATATTTAAAAGGTTTTCTGGAAACCTCAGAGATTCTGTGTGCATCATTATTATTTTTGGATTTTTCGGTCGATCACCAGATAAAGTATTCAAAACTACATAGCCATTAGAAATTTTACATTGCTACTAGTGTTCTGTCAAGAGATTTTACATTCTCAGTTTTCGCGCAACATAGAGAAAAGCAGGTTTTCAACGGGTAAGTCTGGTTTTTCTAGTCGATGATACTTCCAAAGATCTTTTGTAGTTGATATTCAAGTAAAATACATCCGTTTAGCTACTACGACGCTTTTTTCATCGTGTTAGACTAATAAATTGAGCAGATATGGGGGCAGGAAACTTCCATACGAAGCCATATGAGCATTTACAGAAGATTTTGGTTTGTTAATTTGTTAAACGGCTTTGAGCACTTCATATACTGATTCTTATAATCAGCACACTTGGTTTCATTGTTAATTATATGCTATAATGAAATAAAAGACAAAAAAGTTTTCAGAGAACCCTGTAGAGGACCACGAGTTCCAAAAACTTCTGGTAAGCTGTGCGAAAACTAACCTATAGGATATTATTAAGCTTGATGTTTTAGTTCAAATCGATAAATCAATTATTGTTTGTGGTGGGGGTAGAAGAATGGTCTTATCTGCCCTATTGCTTTGCCAAGAGACTTGTTGGGTGAAGGCACTGTATCCGTAAGCCATTTGAAAAAACGTCGATGAATGTATCGTCAATTTGGGCTTCTTATTAGAGAAATTCTTAATCACGGGCTATAAAGTTTTTCCAATTCCACTAACAAGGGAACATTTCGAGGTGTCGGAACGCTTTTCAGTCGAGGTTTTGCGCATCTTGTAGCCCTTAGTGAGCTGTGTCGTTGGTAAAAAAGTTTGGGTTTGTGGTTTCTTTTTGAGGAGATCGAACGTTTTTAGTTTTATAGCAGGGTATTTCCATAAGGTCTCAACCATGTCGTACAAAATTGATCTCCGATTTTGATGGAACTTTCAGTGCTTGTAGAGTTTTTAATTTTGAGCATTTTGATAAAAAATTGTTTTTCAGAATTTTTGAGCTTTTACTGCTTACAGTATTTTCCATACATATGCATCAAAACAAAAGCGTTTTTAAAAACATTTTTTATCAAAATGCTCAGAATCAAAAACTCTATAAGCACTGAAAATTTGATCAAAGTCGGAGATCAATTTTGTACGACATAGTTGAGACCTTATGGAAATACCTTGCTATAAAACTAAAAACATTCGATCTCCTCAAAAAGAAACTCCAAACCCGAACTTTTTTACCATAGACACAGCTCACTAAGAACTACAAGATGCGCAAAACTCCGACTGAAAAGCGTTCCAACACATGGAAATATTCCCTCGTCAGTACATAATTTTCGATCGAAAATTCAGATTCAAACTTGCGATAAATGATCGGAACGCCTATTTCCTTTTGAAGTATTGCTATGTTCAAAGTTACTTCCGACATAATGATATCTTTTCTTCGCTGATGATATGATGCTAAACTTGATAAGCGAATTGAATTGCTTTACTACAATAATGAATATCATAATTAAAGAGGTGGACCAAAGTCCAAATCTCGATACCGAAACTGCGAGCTGATCTAAAACCTAAAATTCAAAGCATTTGGGTTGGGTATATGCCTAGCTACATCATGACATTTACAAGTCTGCAGTTTTTGATTGCTTCCTGACCCCTTTGACATCACTGTCGGTATATCCAATCGATTTCTTTCCTAGCGATTAATCATAAAATATCTTGAGTTGAAAAGCTTCAGATGGCAATAAATCCCACTTGAACTTTTAAAATGCTGTTGAGCTTTGTTATGTTCAAAAATTAATCCATAATAAAAGGTACATCTTAATGGATCGTTACAAGCTGTACTGCTGACGTCCTGGAAAAAGAGCTTGATGGAATTTGTACTTTGAAAAATGATGATTCCAATACTACACATGACTAATGCTGAAGATTTGATGTAATTTTAGTGTAGTATATATTTCTGCGATGTTGATCGGATAAACGAAGGCAATGAGTTTCTCAAAGTTGGGTTTTAAGCACAAAACGTTTCGTCCAAGATTTCTGGACATACAATCGGAATCGTGACGCATTCAAATAGCGCTCCTCATCTGCAACACTGAGAAAGATGGAAGTAGTAAAGAGAAAAATGTTTGCGTTATCTCTAGTTCAGTGTAAGTCCCTATCTGCATGCAAAAGTCTTTCTATATGATTTGACATGATCGTGACTCATACATGAAAATTTAGGTAGCTAAAAAGTGACATTTTTTCGGAACTTTGATGCACGCAGATTCTCATATTTTATTCGTCATGCTTATGCTTATACGAAATGTTGCCAAGCCGTCTCTTCCACATTTCTTGCGTGAAGAGCTTGTCGATACTTGTTATTTTTTCTCATGAATGCTTCTTGCTTTTAACGATTGCTTTATTGATAGAAGCAGGACTCTCATCTACTGTTTAGCTGGTATGTACTGTTCCTGGTGATAGAAAAAAGTTTGTCATTCGCAAAAAAAAAAGATATTTGTCGTTTACAGTGTCGATTTCACTTCTTTGCTTAATATCAGCTGTGTATTTAATAATATATTTTTCATTACATTTGACGAAATGAAGTAAATTATTTTTCACTTAAGACATAATCCGATTATCTTTCTCTCATTCAAGCCTAAATGAAATGTTAACCCAATATACAGTCCCTAATGTCTACTGACAGCTATCGAACTACCCGAAACAATACGTTAATAAACGACAATACTAATAACAGACGGAATGACCTAAATTTAAGTGAGTTTTCTGATTGATTGAAAATTGATGATGATTCGACAGGGAAACTAGTCAACAATAAATTTAGCGAAAACCAGCTGACAATGGCATGAAATAAAAAAATCACCGTTATTCTCAACCTCGAATAAATTAAGGCTTATGGAGGATAGAAGGGACAGAAATTCATTTCATCCTTTTACTTTTGATGGAACTGTAACTTTCAGATTGTGATTATTGGATAAATAGCTACGGAAGCTATTAAAAATTATAAAAAAAATGATTCATAACTCAAGGAGTTAAAGGACAAACAGTTCTCGCAATAGGGTATTCCGTATAAAACAAATCCCAGATGCTGATTTCAAGCCGTTGAACACTGAGCGGTCTCAAATTGAAGCAAACTGATGTTGACGGCACTCTACAATCTATTTTCGTTTCCGTTTTTTCATTCTCTAGACAAAGTTAATATTCCAAGCCAGAAAACACCCATGATGATAAGATATTAGAGAAATATGCTGTCTGGTTTAAATAAGAAAAAACTACAATTGGGTCTCAGAATGCAGCATGAAAAGTTTCCTTTCATACAAGACAATGCTGAGCTCCATCAGTTAAAACGTATGCACCTGGTTTGTTTTTTATGAGACATAACAGCGTTTTAGCGATAATTAACTATGATAAGTCATAGCAACTATTTGGGATACATAATCAAAACCTTCTCTCTGATCCATGCACAGTTGGATCGAAACGCCAACAGCTCGTTTGAACGAGAATAGTGAGTTCTACAAAGCTGCAATGCATTTCCTTTTATGATTAAAAAGTGCTAAGACGTGTAGGGTGTGGGCGGCTGTGGCTGTCGGGTATTTATCATCCACACCCACACCCTCTATTCATAAACGAAGTTTTCAAAATACTTGAAAATGATAGTTTCTGGTCATATTTCTCTCGCCATCTAGACTTTCAGCATACACAGTTTTCCTTCATAAATATTTTCCATCTAAATACAACACATAATTCGTGAAATGCAGAAAAAAATAGATGTTTTGAAAAATATCAAATGAGCTTATTATCTCATATCTCAATGAAAATACTTTCGTTTTCTTCAAGATAGAATTCAATCAGTACCATTTTGACATTTTTTCTATCTTGCAGCGCTGTCTCTGCAGATCGGTGTTACTGTCGGCGGCTACGCAAATGGTACGGCGGGAAGTACCGATGATGCTATGAATTATCCGTGGGGGCTGGCGTTTAGCCTTGATGGTTCACTTTTCGTTAGTGAATATGGCAATAATAGAGTGATCAAGCTCGAAGAAGGGTCATTGAATGGGTCGATCATTGCTGGAATGGGAGTAGCAGGTTCCAGCGCAGCTCAATTGAATAGTCCAACCGAGATATATGTTGACGAATCATCAAATCTTTACGTTGGCGATGATTTTAACAGCCGGGTGATGTTGTGGCGCAACAACTCAGCAACTGGCGTTATAGTGGCAGGTACCGGTGTTTATTCGAATACGGCGAGCACGATCAGCTATACAGCTGGATTAGCTGTCGACTCGCAGAAGAACATTTACGTGAGTGATCAAAACAATCATCGAGTAATGAAATGGGCACAGAATGCTACTTACGGCATACTCATCGCAGGTACAGGCATAGGGGGTAGTGGCAATCAGCAGCTCTATGTTCCCTACGGCCTCTATCTCGATGAACTCAATTCGTATCTATATATTGCTGACACATACAATCATCGGATTCAGCGATACTATCTTGGTGTCACGATAAACGTCACAACTGTTGCCGGTGGAAATGGACCAGGATTTGGTGATAATCAGCTAAATTATCCATGTGCTGTGTGCGTTTCGAAGAAGACAGGTGCCATCTACATCGCTGATCAATACAATCACCGAATACAGGCTATATTCGACATTACCAGTTTCTTCATAGAAGAATGTCAAACGTTTCTAATAAAATTGAGGTAACGTAATTTCTGATCGTTATCACAGTATTGGCGTCCTGGAGCATCCGTTGGAGTAACCATTGCCGGCATTGCGGCCACCAGTGGTACTGCCGCGACGTTGCTAAATCAGCCTGTTGGGATTGCTCTGAGCTTAAACGAGACTTTTCTGTATGTGAGTGACCTCAAGAACAACAGGGTGCAGCGTTTCAAGCTTATATGATAGATTTGTAATGAATGCTATATTTTTCCTCGAGAGACAACTATTTTATTCTTTCCTTTCTTCTTTCATCAGTG
>CAJNOP010002225.1:6646-19110 GCA_905250075.1 Rotaria sp. Silwood1 | reverse complement strand
CACACCCACACCCACCCACACCCCGTTCCGCACTGTCGAATGCTGAAAAAGTATGCGAAAATTGCAATATCATCTGTTTTCTGTAGATGATCATGTTAGTTTTCGGATCGCTGATCACGCCGAAGGTATACTAGCAAATAAGCATTGCGGGAAACAACTGCATATTTGTAGATTCGAGAGACAATTAGATCATTTGCCTCATACCATTGATCTGATGCTTCATTCTGTCGAACGTAGGCTGTATAGTGCCCTCCATAAATCGATCCTATATGGTTAACTACCGCCACAAGATCATATACTGTCTTCTCTTTTGGCGTATCTGTTGGTAAGAAATCTTTCAAATCAAGTCCATCGAGAGGGAATTCGACATTTGTTTCGAGTTTACGACGTTTTCCTTTTTCTCGGGAAAATCTTTTGAGCTGAATAATTAGTACAGGTGCTAAAGTGTGCAGTTGCAATTGTTTAGCAGCTTGGGTGGAACGTTTGCATTTCTCATGACAGAACCAAGGGTCCGTGAGCATTTCAAGGGCGACAAATTCTTTAAAGCAGTCAATTAAACCTTCCGGAAAAGAATCAGGATAAAGAGATTTTAGTTTTCGATGCCACTTATGATTTTCAGTTTCTTGCTCTAGAAATAGCAATTCATTTTCGAGAACGTCGCTAAGCAATGTTTCAAACATTAATTCGTGATGTGTTCGATGAGATTGAACTTTTATTGCATCGACAGAAGCAGATGGATGTTGCTCAACAAAATTCGTAACAACATGTTTAATGAGACCAGTATTTATTACGGGTACATATCTTGGTTCATCTAAAGAGCCGTTAATTGTCCGAAAGTGCACAGTGAAAATTCTTTCTTGTTGACATAGAGGAAGAGGTAGAAATCCAACAGTATTCATAGTGTTTTTCTCTTTTCGACAATCTAAACATATCATTTTGGTTTTCATCGTGCCATGGAACATGTCTTTAATGATTGTATTGTTGTCCAATTTTGTACTTGCTTTCATTTCTTTATGAATTGCATCGAGTAGAAAAATCATAAATTCTTGTGCGTCTTGCTGATCATGTGTTGCAAAACGAGGAGAGAGTCGTTCTAGAACTCTCTTTAGTCTTCTAGGTTCATAACTGTTCGAATCTTCTTTCCACATGTCCCAGATGACTTCAGAAAACGCTCCAGTTACCACACCGAGCGAATCGAATGGATTCAGGAAAGAATCAGTTTGAGTAGAGTATATACTATCGAGGAAAAAATTTCTCAGAGGAACAATGTGACTCAAACACTGAAGTATACTATTCATGAAACAAGTGTTCCCTAAATTCCGCAGACCGATTGGTTTATGGCGGCGAGTATTGATGGGAGCTCTCGAGATTGTCCTTTGCTCGACTGCATTCTTGCTGCCATTAGATGTCAAACTTGATTGTGGACTTAGTATGATTTGCCTTAATGTAGCGTAGACCGTCCTACCTGGCTTCACTCCTAAGTCGGAGAGCCTTTGCTCAGGATTATCAGTGTTCAAATGAGCATAGTCGTACGATAAGTCAATTTGCCACCACGGTTGATCTTTTTTCTTAGCAGTTACTTTAGCAATCAGTTCTTCGACAGAAATAGAGACAGGCACATTTATAGCAATTTCATCATTATCATTCATATCATAAAAATGATAATATACGACTACATCATTCATTTTCTGCTTTCCTGATGATAATGTTGTCTCGGTAATAGACACAGATTCAGTTAAGACTTGCGGTTTTTCACCATTGACTATATGATTATTTTTATCAAGGGCGATCGTTTGATTATCATTGCGCGTTCCGGTAGTCTGAGTGCTATTTTCGACTTCGGTGACCTGTTTATCTTTTTTAACATCGACACTTTGATTGTTATTGTTGATATCAGTAATTTGACATCGATCAACCACGTCAATATAAAATGTTGCGTACTGCTCTATTTTCAGTTCTTTAAGGGTTCGCTTCAGTTTATCTTGTGTAATTTCATCCCCTCGATAACTTAATCGAATACTTGCTGGAATATATGAACGTAGGTTGAAAAAATCAATGCTCTTATTCAGCAGATCACTGATAGTATCTGTTATCCCACAGGTTATCACAGTATACTCTGATTCAGCAGGGCCATATACATGGACATTGATTTCAGGCCGTGATTGATTTCGTAGTGCAAAATAAAGAATAGCGCGATGTTGAATGCCCAATGCACTTAATGTTTGCCGTTGATCATTTATACAAACCTCGCGCATACATTCTTCATTTTTAACTTTGATTAGTACAAGTTTATTTGGTGGAATAGGTAGCATTCCAACTCGATTGAATGTTGTAAGAACGTGTTCAAGTGAGTCACTAATATTGAAGTAACTTTTAATAGTGATATTTTGTCCATCATCACTATTGCAGACAACTGTAAGCTCAGTTGTTGGAGTCTGCTGTAAACTTTGTTGCATTGACAGTGTAGGGATGGTCACTCTGTCAACTATAGTGCAGTAATTCCCAGTGACACATAAAGATTTCCTTGAACTATAATATGAATGTACATACTCCTTAATCGTTTCCTGGCATTGAATGCAAAGATAGTCGTCTAGAAAAGCTTGAGAATAGACTAAAGAATTTGAATAAGCATAATACTTGCAATACTGAAGTTTATGACGATAGAATCTTGATATAGATTGATTACGAATATTGTTGATAAAATCAGCAACGGTATGTCCTGCGAGTTTGTAACACTCATCTTCGCCGATCTGATCATCACAGTAACCGCATCTTAGCGTCATACTTGATAAGACGAACTGTATTAAATCTAAAATCTCATAGGTGATGCAAAAACCAAAAAACAAATTATACAGGGTGATCCGAAAGTAACTCCCTATTTTAAATTCTTTATAACTTTGAAAATACAAAAGATATCGTTCTGATTTTTTCATCATTTTGTAGCATGGACTATGGCATTTTGTTCTAGATGAAATAAACTGATTAATTGTCTGAAGCCCTAAGATGAACCATAAAGTTGGTCTAAAAAATGCGTGAACATGACTCATTATTTTGAGTAGTTTATTATTCTTATGCGAAAACATATATTATAACAACTTTTCTTTACTGTTTTCAAAAGTATCTAAATTACTAGCATGCAGTGCCTCAAATTTCCACATGGGCACCTTCGTTGTCGATACACTTGTGTAATCGAGCTTCAACATTGTTGATTGAATTCTTTAGAAATTCTTGTGGAACATTGCTAAGGGCAGTACGAATTCGTTCTTCCAATTCCACGAAAGTTCTTGGATTCGTTTTATATATCTCTTCTTTTGCCCAGCCCCAAAGAAAAAAGTCACACGGAGTTAGATCCGGACTTCTTGGGGGCCATGATGTTGGTCCTCGTCGACCTATCCATTTCGAAGGAAAATGATTGTCAAGCCAATTCCGGACTGTACGAGTATAGTGTGCTGGAGCACCATCCCTAGAGAATATACTGAGTTAAGGGTACCCAAAAAAGTACCCTGATACCAGTATGTCACAGGAACTTTTGGGTACCAAAGTACTTGCAGGTACCTAAGTGGTACTATGGCAAGTACCCTGCTGGAGAATGCACAGTAATTGGGTACCTAAAGGTACTGATCAAGTACTGAATTGGGTACCATTGTATAGTATTTCTAAGTACCCTGTTACCAAATTTTCAGTACGTTCAGGATCGAATCTGATCTTTGACTCTTTAAAATTTTTTCTTTTTCTTGAGATAATTTACTAGATTTTTTTTTTTACTTTATTCAATTTAATTTTTTCAATTCCAAAAACTTAGCAGGAACAATGTCGAGATCCGACTCAACTTGAGTTGGTCGTAGACCACTTCAGGGTAGTCCGATCTTAATTTACGACCAAGCTCAGCATTTCCTCGACTAAGAAATAGTCAAGAAATAATTTAGAAAAAACTAGTATGAAAATTGATTATTTTCTTATGATTTATCGAGTTGTTTATATAGAGCCGTACGTAAAAAAGAAAACGGTGAATGAATAGTCGCCACACAGAACGCGAAAAATTTAGGATACCTTGTCGAGCTTTCCTCAGTAAAGTTACAGACTTGTGTATCCATGCAGGTACTTATTCAGTGAATGTACTTTTACGGGTACCCCAAACAGTACATACATCAGTAAAATTACTGAGAATTTTCAAAGTATCCCTACTGGGTACCCTGCTAGAGCTTTCTCAGTACATGGGTACCCTGAACTCAGTACTTTCTCTAGGGATCGTGCATAAATATGAGTTCATCAATGTTGTTCCATTGACTGATTGTAGGCCGTACAAAACTTTCTAACATCTCCAGATATCGTTCACCATTCATGGTATCACGTAACAGATATGGACCAATAAATTCCGTTGAAGTAAATCCACACCACACTAGGATTTTTGGTTGTGATTGCATCCTTTCAATTGTCATACCTGGATCTTTATTAGCCCAATAATGACAGTTATGCCGATTGACAAACCCTCCAACACGGAAAACAGCCTCATCTGACCATAAAATATTATCAAACAGTTCAGGCCAGTCGTCTTTCCAACTAAGCATAATTTCACTGAATTCCATACGAATGTCACAGTCTTCTGGAAAAATCTGTTGTACTAAGTGAGGTTTCCATGCACGATAGTGTAGTTCTTTTGTCAAAACAGTATGAATGGTGCGATATGACAAACCGCTTCCTATCAAGGCTGTTCTAATGGAGGTCTCTGAACTTCGAGTGAATATTGCTTGAACGGTATTAACAACTTCTGGTGAGTGAGAGGTTGAACGTCTTCCAGAGCGTTCCATGTCATATACCGAACCAGTTGTCATCAGCTTCTGATGACAATTTTTGATGGTTTTTGCATCAAGTGTCAAATGTTTGCCGCGTTGATTCCTCTACCACCTTTGTACTTCAATCACCGACTGCCACATCTCATATCGAGTCGCAATTAATACTCGATCTTGAATACTTAAACGCTTAGGCATATTAATTTATCTAAGCCCAAATGATATTATACGTTAAATAATGAGAACTTGTTATGATATTTGTTGTCGTGTAGAATTAATCAATGATTTCTATTAGAGTTTGTTTTCTCTAAGAAGTGTCTATTCTTTTTGTTTCATTGCGCTCTGGGCTGTGTATATGTACACGTGTACTTGTTTCTATTTTTCTTTTTCTCTTTCTGCTGATGTATAGTCTCATGTCCTTTTCTTTTTTCTGTTCGTCTACGAGAAATGTTGATATTCTCAAATTCTTTTATCTTGTACCCCTGTTCTACTTTTTACTGTTAGCTTTTACGTATTGCGCAATTATAAAAGAAATATATAACATAGTCCCTCTCCCATTACCATCTTGCGCAGTAAAGAAATAAAACCATTGTTCTTATTATTCTGGCTGTTACTACAGATGTGCCTTGGTAACAGATTCAAAACAATGAGTCATGTTCACGCATTTTTTAGACCAACTTTATGGTTTATCTTAGGGCTTCAGACAATTAATCAGTTTATTTCATCTAGAACAAAATGCCATAGTCCATGGTACAAAATGATGAAAAAATCAGAACGATATCTTTTGTATTTTCAAAGTTATAAAGAATTTAAAATAGGGAGTTACTTTCGGATCACCCTGTACATTATTTTTGAATTTTATTCAAGAACTGATGATTAAAGCAGAGGTGATATTTGCGAGTAATTAACTTCTTTTCTTTCGCTAAAAAACAAGTTGTGACAGTTCACTGATGTCACCAGAAGATAGCTCGTTTCGTTTTGCTCGTTTGGATGCAAACAACTTCAGAGAAAAAAACAACATCATTTCACATCGCAGAAAAGAAATGACAACACAATTAAGACGAGACGGACGAAGAAAGCTTGTGATTCATACCGCTTCTCTCAGTTTGGAAAAACCGGGTATATAGCTACCAGAATATACAGGGTGGTCCCTAAGTAATAGGGGTGCGACAAACCTTGTATATATTCGGAATTTGCGACCAAATCCTTTGGATTTGGATTCGGGCTTGGATTTGGACTAAGGATTGTATTTATGCTTGAGATTTGGGATTTGGATTTGGATTTAGTTTGGAATTGGGGGTATAGGATTTGGATTTGAGTTTTGGATTTGTGTATCTTAAGATTTGAATTTGGCTTTGAGATTTGTAAACAGCATATAAATGGTTTTAGCTCATAGGTGGTCAAAGGCTACCTGCTAGAGTTATCCATAGGTCCTCAAAGTCTAATAGAGGTACCCAATGCTCTTCAAGAGATATCGTATTGAGGTACCCATTTCTCCTCAAGAGCTATCTTATAGAGGTACGGGTAAGTTTTCAGGAACTATTCTATGGAACTATCGTCAAGTCCTCAAGGAATATTCTATGGAGGTTGTCTTCGTTTGTCAGTAGCGATCCTGTTGAGATACGCATAGGTTCACAAGTACTCTTATAGAGATAAATCATTTGAGTAGGTGCAACTGTATCTTGTCTGCTGACCCAAGCATCCTTGAGTGTTTGTAAAATATCTATGGTGTGTTTTACTAATTGTGATACTAGGACGATATATGAGTATTATGAAAGTGATAACTGAGGAATGAGCCATATTCGCGAATGCTTGTTGGCCACGCTAATGTAAAAAGGAAGTGGCCATATTAGTTTATATATTCTTAAAGACGGCATCTTCTCTTTCATCTATCTTTGCTATCATCTCTATAACAATTGTTATGGAGATGATAGCAAAGACAGATGAAAGAGAAGATGTCGTCTTTAAGAATATATAAACTAATATGGCCACTTCTTTTTTACATTAGCTTGGCCAAAAAGCATTCGCGAATATAGTATATTACTTCTAGTCGAGTTGGGTGTCTTCGAACGTTAGACACTTGAAGATAATGATGTAATTAAAAGTACGGTGCGTTTGTGCTTGTAGATGTTAGTTTGGCTATTAGTATAGTTATAGATGCATGTATGAAGAAAAAACAAACACCCATACTTACTTTTTGGTTGTATGAATTCATAGACCTTTGAAAATCATTCTTTTTCGATTCGTTACCACTCGTCTTCTCCGGAGAATCTTTTCGGTTGAATTGAATTCGATTTATTGTCGCTTTACTTGCGCGGTGAGGTTGTATTGCCTTTTTTGATTCCTATATTTTGTCTGTGTTTGCAGTGATCGGTAATCTATAAGAGTGTGGGTGTGGATGTGGGTGTGGGTGGGAGTGGGTGGGGGTGGGGGTGGATGTGGTGTGTGTATGAGTGTTCAGAAAAAAATTATATCCATACACGTACCTACACCCTCAAGATAATCGCCATTCCTCAAATCAGATTAGCCCTTTTACAAAAAAAGAGGCTCAACAGGCTCAACCGCACCAAAACCTATTCTTCGGCTGGTAACTCAACAGTTAAATTGAACAAAAAAACTACAATATAAAATTCAGCGTTCACTCACCCAATACATGCCAATATCAAAATAATTAAAATTGTGAAAGCTTACCTACAGGACGTACTTTTCGAAAACGATTTTCACCTTCCAAAATTTACAAAATATAACTATAAAAGCCTACGTGACCCTTCACCAAGTGCACATGCAATGCCTAACACAATCTTAACAGTTTGCCAATATAGTCCCTGAGCTGATCTCAAAACTATCAAAATGGTATCACAGCAGAAGTTTGAAAGTCACAAAAAGTCTCTGACGCTAGTCTAACAATAAATAAATATCACCCAAACCAGATCTAAGAGGTAAATCGTAAAACAACTGAATACACTTTCAAAAACAAACAATATGACGACTACACAGACTTTGAATCCTAGCTGACAGCATCACTAGATGGAGCGTCAAAAAGTAAGAAGAATCTCTGACTAGGGAAGATTCTCAAGTGATCAATCACTTTTAAATTGGGACCATCTACAGCGTAACGAGTTATGAATAATATGAAAAGGATTCGGGTGATAGCTTGTTGCTGCCGAGATACCGCATTTTTACTGGTATTGCTTTGGACCAATGCTATGGTCAACATCCCAGAAACATTAGAAAAACTGAATTTCCACTTTCGACTTGAAATTTCGCATAGGTATAGCCCTCAGCGAGAATAGTTTATTGTAAAAGTTTCAGCTTCTTCAAATTCTTCTATTCTAAAATAAGAGCATCGGAATGTACTAGTGTATGAGCGATCTGATAAACATGCTGTTAACATAGCTGTATCTTAAAACCGAGACAAGGAAAAGATATAAAACTTTCATTATAAATTATTCTCATTGAGAACTGTATGTGGGCACAGTTTCAACTGCAAACTTGAAATTCGATTTTATGGTGTTCCTGAGGGGCCACGGTATTGGGCAGAAAAATATCGTAAAAACCCAATATCTTGACCACAGCAAGCTAGCAGCCCGAACTCTTTTCAGAATATTCATAGCTAGCTCATTATAGCATGTATGATGCACATAATCCAGACTTCAAAGCAATTTATCACTTAGGAACTGTCCATCATGAGTATTTCTTTAAAAGCCTGAATATCATGCTTGAATACGCGCAGAGGATCGTTGACAGCATCCCGCAGTAAAGCCCAAATATCATTGCAAAAAAATCCTAAAAACTTTGTAAATGTTATGCCTGAGAATGTTGCTAAAGACTCAAAATAGGATGATCGCCAGGCTGCCACTACTGCAAGCGATCATACTTACAACCTGGTGCTAGTTAGATCCATGCTAAATAACTATTGTACTTTACCCATCAGCCATACTCTGACTTACTATCAATATTTTGATTCGTTACAATACATAGATCCCCGAGTTACACCACGCCGATAGCTCTCGCGACACGCCTAGAGAACCTGCGACTACCTTCATAAGATAGACCTTGAGGACCTATGAGTATCTCTATAGGATAGCCCCTGAGGACCTATGGGTGCCCCTACATATTAGCTCTTGCGGATCTGGGGACCTCTATAAGATAGGCCTTGAGGACTTATGGGTACCTATACAAAATTGCTTCTGAGAATCCATAGGTACCCCTACCCAGGAGAAACACGACGGATCGGATCTTGTTGAATGGGTTTCAAAACTGGCTACACTCGGTAATCGGAACCAATCGGACCGTTTCCAGTGTAACTCGACGACATCTAGTGTTTTTCGGTCCCATCCGTCTACCGGATTCAGCGGGTTCCCACAGGGCTATGCTCGACAGAAACCACCAGATCCGACAACTAGAACTCAACGCATCCCATATGACCCAACGAATTCCGGTGACAATAAATTATCGGAATTGTGCGGATTAAATCGTACTCCAAGACAACGCTATAGCCTAAAATCCTTCCAATTCCAACCACCGAAATATACCACAACAAACAAGAAACGACGATCTCCCTACACACCACTTCACCCAATGACAACCAGATCCACCAACAAACAATCACCATGCGTTACCGAAACTAATCCACAAACTCAGTAGCAATACTAACCGAGAATCACAGGTAGAGAGTAGCGGATCCAGGTTTTTATGAATCCGGACGCGGACTTGGGCTTGATATATACGGACCCGGACCCCGTCAGGTTCAGACCCGGACCCCATCGGGTTCAGACCCGGACCCGACCGGGTCCAGACCCGTTAAGTGTTTCGCCAACATTTAGCACCATCTGTATATGGGAACAAGTAAAGACTCATGGTTTTAGCTAATTATTGGCTATTCTCAGAGGAAAAGTTTATATACAGTAATTTCCTGTTGTTCACTTGTTCATCATGCAACATGATGCTTAATAATTAAGATTTTATTGCTTAACTGAAAAGAACGGTATGCTAAGCAAAAAAGCAAATTAAAGAATTAATTGTTAATCAAAATTCATCATTAAAAATTCTCAAACCAATAGTAACTTATTAGTACCCGTCTACTTTTTTTTTCATTTTTCTTGTTTTTTTTCAACTTCATTTGTTATTTGTATTTCAAATGACTTTTTAATTTCAAAATTAAAAATAGCCAAGAAATTGCGACACAGAATACAGAAAATGTTATACATTGATCTAAACCCTCCAGCACCTAGATTAGATTCGCAGTTTAATGTAAACCGGGTCTGAAAGTAAATCACATATGGACCCGGACCCGAGTGATATCAAACTTCTAGACCAGGACCCTGTAGCATTACTTTTCTGGGCCCGAACCTGGACCTGGACCCGACCGGATCCGAGTCTGGACAGACGCGCTACTCTCTAATCACAGGATATATAACGCAAGAAAACCAAAAACTGCTATCAAATACATTCAAATACCAAAACAACTAATGTAATATGTATCAGCCAACATATAACATTCAAAGCAAATACATTAACAACCAAACTGAAAACTAAAAAATCTCTCAACCCCGCACCTTACCTCTCACCCCTACATCCAAAAGCACACAATAACACTACAAATAAGATAAACTTCAACAAGCAAGGAAACCAAAACCCTTTCCAAAGATCAAGCAATTACTTCATCAAAAATAATCTCAAGAAAATATACATCCACAGCAACTATAAATCTTGATTTACATCGATGACCAAAACAAGTCTGCATTTAGTGACCACTTCCATCAACATCAAAACTTAAAAACTGCATAAGACCACTGACAATTAAAAGTGAGCATCAATGCTCATTTTGATTGGTCAGCAACAGAAATCTGATTTTCTCACGATTTCTATGATTCTGAAAACTTTCAGAATCATAAGACCAATGAGAATCAATAGTGAGCATCAATGCTCATTTTCTTGGATCAGCAAAAGAAAGCTGATATTCGAGACGATTTCTATGATTCTCAAAACTTTAAACTCCATAAGACCACTGAGGATCAAAAGTAAGCATCAATGCTCACTTTGATCGGTGAGCAAAAGAAATCTGACTTTGTGACAACTTCTATGGTTCTCAAAACTTTAAAAGCCATAAGACTACTGAGAATCAAAAGTGAGCATCACTGGTCACTTTGATCGATGAGCAAAAGAAATCTGATTTTGTGACGATTTCTATGATTCTCCAAACTTTTACCTTCGTCAGGGTAGTGAGAATCGAAAGTATGCAATAATGCTCATTTTCATCGGAAGGAAAAGTGAGCTGATTTTGTGACGATCTCAGTGATTATCGTAACTTCTGAAAAGATTGGATGAGGAAGAATAAAAAATGAGCAGTAATGTCAATGGGAAACAGCGAACTTTTAGCCTTGAAGTTACTTTGAGCTACTTTAAGTTACTTGGGTGGTACTTTGAGCTACTTTATGTAGTCTACTTTGACGTACGTTGGCGTGCTTTTCTACTTAAAGTTCACTGTTTCCCCCTTGAGTAATGCTCATTTTCATCGGGAGGAAAAGTGAGCTGTTTTTGGGACAATCGCAATGATTCTCCTAACTTCGCTATGGATTGGGTTAGGAAGAATCAAAAGTAAGCAATAATGCTCATTTTCATGTAGGGCAAAATAATATGCTCTTATGCCGATCTGAATGATTCTCCTGCCCTGTAAATGGATTGCGGCAGGGAGAATGCAAAGTGACGAATTGTGCTGATTTTGATCGTTGATCAAAAGCAATTTGAATCTATGCCGAGCTTAATGATTTGTCTAACCTGTAGATGGTTATGGTGAGGGGTGTATGATAGATGAGCAATTACAGTTGATTACCCTTTCTTTTATTAGTTGCTCTGGGTCTTGTGGTGAGTGGATTTGGCGATATTTTTGTGCGGAATATAATTGTCCATTAGGCTCGATAAGTAGATAATAGTGATAAGGAGCAATTTATCCGTAGTTTGAGGGATGTTATTTCGAAGAGGTTTGTTCATTCTCTTTGGTAAGTGACATGGGATCGTATGAATATCATAGTTAGGCATCTTTTGTATGCTCAATGTAATTGTCTATTCGATTCGATAAATATATTATTGTGATAGTGAGCAATTTATGCTCAGGTAGGTGGGTTTTTATATTCCACTAGACTTGTTCATTTTCTTAGGTAATGGATTGGGGTTCATTGGGTAGTTTTGTTTATGTAGTTTCGGAATTGGATGTATCCGACTGTTTCCGATGTTTCTGTAGAGTGCGATTTTGCACGCCCAGGTCCACTGTTCCGATCGCCGGAACCGTTTGTTTCCTTTGTTTTCCGGCAGCGGATCCTATAGATTCCGTTGGTTTTCGGTCGGCTCCGTTGATTTCCGACGATTTCTTGACTACAGGATTCCGGTCCAGTTTCCGCCGGAAAAATTCCGTTAAGTTCCGCAAAATTTCGACCAGGAATTCGTCGGAAATCGACGGGACCGATGGAAACTGATCGGAACTGGTCCGACGAAATCTGGACCGGAATCCTGTAGTAAAGAAATCGTCGGAATTCAACGGAACCGATCGGTTTCGACGTACCGAGCTTTACCTGGGCGAATGCGAAATCTTCTGCTGGTCGGAATAGCATCGGAAGTCATCGGATTGTGTCGGAATTGAGTAAGATTCGAATGGGTCTTGTCGAATACGTTGGA
>CAJNOP010002224.1:0-19111 GCA_905250075.1 Rotaria sp. Silwood1 | reverse complement strand
TGCGAGTGTATGGTCAGCAGTGTTTAACATGTCATTCACCAGTTTTTGTTAAACCTTGTTACAATGGAGCTCAACTACGAGATGCAATTGATTATGTTATAGATAAAATGACAAACAGACAAGTTGTTATTGGGAATGGAAATGGGCGCTTTAGGGGTCAGCATAATGAAGCACAAGTAAACCAAGCTTGTGAAGCATGCCATTTTAATCTTTGTGAAAATCCGATAAATGATTAAACAGTAATATATTTGTTTAAAAATCAGAAATAATTGAACAATGTGTTGATAAAAATGAGTTTCATTTTCTTATGCTACGGTCAACAAAGTCAATTTTCGTCAGACTAATTGAAATTAAGATAAATGCATAGGAAGATAACCCGTGATCTGATCTTTCATAAACGACAAAAATTTTTACTCGCCACTTCGTTTTTTTTTCAAAAGAAATGTGGGTGTGGGTGTAGTGAGGTGGATGGGTGGATGTGAGTGTGGGTATGGGTGGAATGCGAGAAGTGAGAGAACGAATACCCACAACCGTACCGACATCCTCATCAACACACATACCCTCAAAAAGCATTGTGAATGATGAATTGTCGAAGGTTTTCAAACAACTTCAGTAATTTTATCTTCACGGAATCAGCTCCTACAATGGTTTTATTATTGAACAATAAATAGCATCGAATTACTTTGAACCGAGTTGATTACTGTTTCCGAAAAGTTAGATTTTGTTATCATATAAGAAACAAGAGATGATAATTTTTCTTAAATTTACACATGTGAACTATAATCTGAAATGAAAATTGATCTATTTGTTGCTGTTCGCCGAAAATGGAAAAAAAAGTGATTTTTATTTCTAATACTTACATATATATATATATGTTTAATCACGATAATTAATTTTGACTACTATTACACATACCATTGTTCCTCATGTTTGTTGTATAGTTTATCGTCACTAAATATTATGTATTGAACATTTCCTCAACAACTCTCACTTTCACTCATTCAATGATTCTTCCCATTTTCTTTGTTTGTGTTGACTCTTTTCTGGTCTATAAACATGTCAATAAAAACAGATCAAATGATGAAAAATAGATGAATCCATGTTTCCAGTTTTTATTAACTAAAGTATCGACATATAAACTAACATTTCCTCATGCATGCTCACTATGAAATGAATGTGTGCTGAAAATATCAGATGAATCAATACTTGCATCTTTGAGAAAGAGCACATGCTAGTTTTTAACAATCAATCAGTAGACGAAACAGATTCATATCTTCGATCAGAAACAATGATTTACCTTCAAACTCTGGATTATTAATCAGTACAGAATACCTTACTATTGATGTAAATTTGAGCCTGATCAATGCTTGTTTAGTCAAGATATAGAATACATTACTACCGTAGTCTAGCAAAACTACTAATAGTAATAATCGCATATATATGCTCAGGAGGCCTAGAAAACCAAACCCTTGTAGGGCATTTAATAGCTCATTGAGGTCTATCGTTTGTGCATATACTCGATCCAAAAGTGATTTGACATCTGAAGATGTTCCCTCGTGAGTAGGAAATAATAATTCAAAAATTATTTTTCATTGTTACGAAACAGTCAGTTAGTAAAAGCAACTAAGTTATAGAGTCTCTTTCAGAAATAGCTATACTTTATTATAAAAACTAAGGATAAATTTAACTTTCAATACACCATGAAAAAGAGCACTCTTAACGCTACAAAACTCAAGATGAAACATGGGTTTCCATTTCATTTCTCTAATGTAAAAAGTGTAACAGAAATAGGAAACTAACGTTGTGCGATGGTGAAGTTACAAGAACTTTTTTAGAGGTGTTTTGTTTATAGTGCTTTCTTCTGCTCAGATTCATTCTGAGAAAACATGACTCATACAAAATTTGTAGTTCAGACATTACTTTTTGTAACAAAAAAAAATTTCGTTGGTTTAGAAGCTGGCAATATGGTCTAATCGCGCGTAATATTTTCCCAAAGACTTTTACGCCGCTTATTATGTTGTTGTGACTCATTCTTATGTCATGTTCCCTCCTCATTCCTTTTCTGTTATAAGTGATATTCTTCCTTGGCTACATAAGGTTGTGTTCTGTATTATATGAACATAACTGGAATGATTAAATGAGTGCGTAGTTAAATATCTGTACTGAGAGTGGCAGTAACTCTACTTATCCAATTTGTGATTAAATATTAAAATAAAAATCACGACAGCCACTATAACGTAGTCTTCTACCTCAACATTAAGTTATAATTCAAGTTTTTCTATCATTTGACTAAGACTAGATAATATATTAATGAGAATCAAGACTTCACAAATTTTTATTTCGAAAAAGATTGAAACAGTATACAAGTACGTATGATGAGAGTTTTGATTAAGTTGAAGAATGACAGCTGTCAGAAATTTCACCAACAACAACCAACACCAATAATACCAAAGCATTTATAGCCCGGATCGCCTTGAATTTTTTCGGCTAGCCAGACACTACAACAACACGCTTTTTGCAGCAATGCCATCGAATCTCTTAATAATAGAAACGGTCTCTTCATTTCTATTTTCATTATCAATGCCTATGACGGCAGCTTGAAATAAATGAAAAGAAACTATTAAAACGAGTAATATAGAAACGAGTGTCACTAGATTTTTCATAATATTTTCTCAGAATTAAAAGAGATAAAACATAGCCTAATCACGACCAAATCGAAAACCTAAAACTGTTAAGTTATTCAACTTATTGTGAGCGTTTGTAATAGAAAATTTGAAATGAGATAACTTTTGTTAGACACATGTGCTTGCTTATATAGTATGAAACTAAGATAAAACAGTAGGAAGTTGAAATTAAATGCGTTTCTTTCTTTTGAGTCATTATTTACCTACACTTATCTGGCTTTCAACGCAATACATGCGAATATCAAATATGCGTGGATAATGATTTCAAAAGAGAAACAATATTACTTCTTATGTGCATTTGTGGACAAAAATAACTGCCTTCCTTGCTTTCTTTGCATCTACGTATATCTTGTCTTCTTTTTCTTTTCTTTCGTTGGACATGCCATCATTATTTCTTTTTTTCTCAATTCTTTCGATATGGGTATGGGTGTTTAATAAAAAGTAGATTACAACTCAAACCGGCATTCATACTCGCACCAACACCCAGTTATTATAGGGGTATCGAGGCAAGAATATAGGTATAAGGTTTTAGGAGTATGGATATAGTTATCAAAGCACAGATGTAAAGCAATATGGATAAGAGTAAAGATATAAAGATATGGCGATCAGGTTATAAATATACAGATTTAGGCATAAAAAGTCGTAGATACAAGTATTCATATATAAGAGCATAAGAATAAAGACATGAGCATAAGGATACGGAGAGGTATAGATAGAGCTATAAGACTTTAAAGGATAAGAGTACAAGTATAAAAAGGTAGATGTAAGAATACAGGAATAAGGTTAAACTCAGTAGAATTTGCTAGCTCTCAAGTAATCAAGATGTATTACGTTTTCTCTTGTCCTTAAAAGATAGGCGTAATTCCGTAATCAAACATGTAAAAACATCTTTAAAGTTTTACACGAAAAAAAAGAGCATAAAAGTGAATATTTGAATGCGGTGCGAGCGTTTAAAAGTATATGCGGCAGTAAACACAGGTTACAATTGTAAATCATAAAATATTCGTTTAATATGTGAAATGCGTTTATTTTGGATCGATTTTTATACAGTTTTTTTTATTGGTATTGACTACCAGGGTCACTGTTATTTCTGCACACTTTTTATACAATCGCATGGGATGGAGAGAGGGATGTTGTTTTGTTTTTTTTTTGAAAAAATGTTATATGGGAAAAAATATTCAAATCGACAATCCATTTTGCATCGTTGATAATGTTAGTAGTCGTTCGAAGCCAATGTCTCAAGACACAATTGGAACAAGCTCAGATATTAAAAAAAAATCAATAATATTCTACCATATTTACCGAACGATCCTTCTTGCTCTCCTTCAAAGAACAAACTTTGATTTTATTCCGACGAAATTCTTCACGATGTCTATGAATTCGCATGAAAATAAATTCGGATATTAATTCTGCTATTATCATATAACCGATACCAGATCCTTAATGCATCCAAATTGTATTAAACATATAATACTTTTTTTTATAGACAATAAATGCCTACCGATAGCGAGAAATAAACGACGTATATCGAATCGTCCACCATGACCTGCTACTGTGAGAACAAAACGAAGTCCATACATTTTTGTCGTTGTTCGATAATCTGTTTCATTTAAACGATATTTTTCAACAAATCTGTTATTAAATTAGAATATATTAAGAACTATGACAAGATCAATGCATATGAATGTACCGAAAATTGACTCCAGGCGATAGTTTATCATCACCACTTTGCAATAAATCGAATGTATAAGTTGGAAAACACTCTTGATTTTCTATATTATAATCGAAATTGCATTTCCATTTTTGTTCAATTTGGATTAGGCCTCCCTAAAATGAGTTGTAGTATGCATGATCCAAGAATCACTTGATATTTTGAGCAACTGTATCAGAACAAAATCGCATAATTCTATCAAAAAATTTAGATCATGTTCAGACACTGATTACGTATTGACCGACATATGCCGTTATAGCTAGTATCAGTTGTACGGAAGATATTGAACCTACAAAATTGCTTTTGCAGCAGCCTACACCGCATAGTACTCGAAAGGCAGAGGAATGTCTCCTTTCTTTTAAATGAAAGAAAGCAAATCTTTATTCTCATTCTTTGTCTTTTGTTTGCGTATCAACAAAACGTTGTTCATTCGTTGAATCAATTGATTAGTTTTAGTTCATATCGTCAGTTTTCTAATTTTTGTTTGTTCTTACATAAGATAAATCCTATTAAAAACACTACTGACAAGTGTTCGAATTTTTCATTCTAAATTATACTTGAAATTTTGTTTATTCTTAATACTTACTTGATTGTACAAAGCTTTCAGATTTATCCTACGATCTTTTTCTTGAAGCTTTTTGATAATATATCCGATTTGAAAAATAGGACAACGTGGATCAGTATCACTGTTGAATCGACATGAAAATTTAGTATCCTGTTTGACTGTTCGTCTGCAGAGATGTTTGAAAAAAATAGCTTAGAAACATATTAATAGACTAAATAATAGTAAAACTACGAACAGTTTGATGTTGAATTGTACAAATGAGACAGCTGTTTTTATAAAAACTGTGATATTGAGTAAGTCATCAATATTAATTTTATAATCGCTTTTAGCAGGAAAAAAAAAGAGAAACATTCTGACTTTTTGAAAGTATGATAATGAAATCTTACGTCGAGTTTGATAATTCTTCAGGACACCAAGCATTTATTTCACACACATTTATCATCGTATTCTCTTGACTTGGTACACAGTTTCCAGTAAAGAAACCTGAAAAAGAATGAATCAATAATGTAATATATAGTAGATATCCAATCTATTGACGAGTTCGTTCGTTTACATTCGAACAGTTCCACAGTGAGTTAGTATTTTATGAAATTGAAAAAAATGCAGAAACAACCGAGTGAAAAATTTATGAGATTTTTCTTAATGATCATTTCAAAATTCTTTGATTTCTATCGAAATATCAAAAATCATTCAATTTTTCAAATTTTAAATCGATTTTTGTGTAGAACATTGTTTCCGCCAATGTCTCTTGAATCTATGTATTAGAGTCTGAAACATTCTAGAATGATGGGATAAATACTCATGCGATTGAAATTTATGTTACAAAAAAAAGAATTTTTTTTTTGCTAATCCAAATACTTTTAAAAATTCGTTGCTTTGGTATTGTATGAATATTCGAAGAAGGAAAACTAAATTAGAATCTACATGGTAACGATGAAAGTATTCAATGAATCAAGATGTACAAAATGAGAACTAAACAGAGATAAGTAGAGCAAATTACAGTTCTGAAAATTATGTTAGGTAGATCTATCCTTTGATGTCTCAAAATCGTTGATTCGAATATTGGTTGGAAATAGAAAAGCTACTGTCTCTTTTTTGTATATGACTCTTTTCTTTCAAATCGCGAGTATATTTCGCACCATTTGCATTGCTATGCACTTAATCATCGATGGGATTTTGAAGTTATACTAATAAATCTGGTTATGAATACACAAATAAAGAATACTGTGATGCGAATCAACCGCGTATTGTAAAGAGACAACAGTATACAAAAAAAAGGATAAAAAATTATCTGTTTCATTGTAAAATATTATTTACCGACTCTCTTTTCTCAGCTATAATTCTAACAGCAAAGAATTTGACATCAATCAATCGAAAATTTTTCAACAAATTATCTATAATTTGAATTAGTAAAAATGTCTGAATCTTGATACAGATATATCTAAGAAGAACAATCTTATCAGCATCTTTCTCACATACCGAATGCATTAGGTGTCGGCATGCCTCTTTTACATGGATTATATGTAGAATTGCAGAATAATTTATCGTTCAAACTCTATAATTCCGATTAGAATCGTACAATATAAGATATATTATAAAAGATGATTTACACTTGGACAGATTCCTTGTCTTTGACCATATGTTACCGTTTTATGTGTAGCAATAAAAAAGGCGTTGGTTTCCTATATAAACATAATATATGACATTGAGAACGAGACTAGAGAAGAGTACATACGATCGATGGTATAACGTAATCAGCTGCATCCCATAATGCTTGGCTTGAATTATCTAAGATTAAAAAACATAAAAACAATAAGTATATTTAATCTATTGATTATTGAATAAAATATACCCGTATGGAGATTGGTTTTGTGAATCGAAATTCTTGTTGCACCTTTAACTTTGATTATACTAGAACCTTGCGGTTCTTGAAATTGTTGATATCCTTTCTTTATCAAGATAATGTAACTAGAAAAGAAGGTTTTTTTTTGTCCGAAAGAAAGAAATATTATCGCATTCACACGTTGATTACGTACAAGGCAACAAAAATAATGATTAAAAATTGAAGAAGACGATGGAGTACAGCAACAAAAGTACTGCGTACTTTGACCTCTTTAACAGTTGAATACATAACAAAGAAATCCAACAATGTCGAACGAAGTGAATTGATAATAATGGATGCCATTAATTGATATAATCAATGAACTAAAATGAGAATCAAGAATCAATAATTTGATATACAATCTTCATCGATAGAATTTTCAATTCAGACTAAATATTTTCACAGTTTGCAGCTCTATCGTTCGAATGATTATTTAGGTCGCAAATGGAAAGTCTTATAGAGAAACATTTTGAATGTCTTTGAATCAATATAAAAAGAACATAACAACACATTTCTAAAAGTAGTGTAGTTGAATAATAATTTAATTATCTATGTTTCACAGAAGAATACGTAATCGGTTCTAAAATATCTGCTATTATATATAGTGTTTTTCCTTGTTATTAAATTTAAATAAAAATCTTTTCGATAAAAACAGAAAGTACTATACAATGGTGCGAATACAGATAAACAGGATTGGAGTATGCTATGGTTAAGAATTTTGTTGTCCATACTTGACTCGCATACAACTCTTACTTCCGTTACAGTATCATTTCAGAAAATATAATAACCATGAAATATAATTAGAAAAGTTAGGAGTCCAGCTGGCATTTCAAACCTTCCCAATTACTTTCTATTTTCTATTACCAGAATTCAAACGTATTATATATAAATGTCAATACTAGTGCGTGTCTCTGACCTATAACCGTTTTCTCTATAAGCATGAAATTGGTATGAATATTGAGTTTCAAAGCTAGTATTCGTCTTACGAGTTGTAGCGCCGTAAGTTGAGTAATTAATTGTAGTTCGGGATTGCAGACAATAGTATAGAAAAATAAACAGAGAAAATAGAACATTAATAACACTAATCGTTAACCAACCAGATGGAAGAAATGACGACGGTTTTTTTTCTGTCTTATTGAAGTTGGAAAAAATTTCTATCGATTCTGAAATGGAAAACTGTTTCCACCGAAATCATTTTCACAGTGAATAGGAAAAGAGAAAATCTATAGAAGAAAAAATCTTTTCCATTTGCGTTTCAATTGATCATTTCCTTAACACTTTGTGGGATCGAGAATTTTTAAAATGATTTTGTTAGATCAAAGTTTACTCTGCAAAGACCTATGCGAAGAGGGTTATTCAAGAAGAAAAGAATATAACAAAGGAATCTACTTTGTATTTACATTGTTTATCGTCACAATCAGCATGTAGATATGTCTATGCATGAGTTCACTTTTATTATCTTCTCTTTCTTACCTTTTCGTTGTCTATCTTCTGTTTATTATTTGCCAATAATTATTATGAAGAAAAGAAAGCTATTTTGACGCTCTTTATTGATGTAAACGCTGGCATTAATACTGATGAGATAATAGCGAATAGAATAAAGAAAAAAGAAATAGAGGGAATTTATTTCTTTTGGAACGGTGTTATATATGTTTATACCATAGGTTGGTCTAATTATCATCTCTTGGATTATTGTTTCTTTTTTTCATTCTATCCTATAGATCTTTCTCAAATACTCTTCTTTTTTGTATTACTATGCATCGGCGTTATGATTTCTCTCCACCTCTCTCTTATGCTTATATATTTTCATTAAGGAGGTTTTCATTTTATATTACTTTTATGTATATGTGCGAGGTGAATATGGAATCTAATTGAGATTGTAATATCACTTGTTATTTTTTAATAAGAAGTACAATTAAAATATAAATTTACAAACACTATTATTGCAGGAACTATTTGTTCTTTTTGACACAATGAATCATTGATTTAATACGATTGAAAATATTTTTTTTTCTACGATGAATAGAACTTTTTTTAAAATGTTTTTTTTTCAAACGACATGGACGTGAGAATCATGCAATGATTGATTGAATTAGATAAAAAAAAGTGTTTTTTTTTAATTATACAAAAATGTTCTTATTATTGATTCATGTAAATGAGAAAATAATATGTAGATTTAAGAGTCTTAGTGTTAATTTTTTAGTAGATGTTTATTTATTTATGAAAATTTTCGGTCTTTATGCGACCATTTTCAACATGGAAAAACATTCGATGGTACAACTACAAAAAACAAAAGTGACAAATACAACTATAAATGATACATATAACATCATAATGTTCAATATCGTTATCGCCCACATCCACATAAAAATTGAGTAATGATTATTTAAATTAATATTGAAAATGAATCGTTATTGCTATTACAACGATGTATTTTGTCTTAGATTCTCGAGATCACAGATCATAGTGACAGAATATATAAAAAAAATCATACGTTTAAACAAAAAGGAAAAAATGCACTGAAAAAAACTTACAAAGTAAGTAAGATTAAAATCAGTACATGCGAAGCAAGATGAGATTAAAAAAATTCTAGAATCGAAAAAAAAAGAATAATACTAAGAAATTCATTCAAACAGTTTCGACATAAAGAACAATCATCCACTTTTAAGTAAAACAATGCATGTGTGTGTTACCACTAACAGATGGAATTCTAATATTAATTGATTTTAAATTTATTTTTGATTTAATAAATTTTTATAAATGTAAATTGACCACTCTTAGATTTGTGCTTATCAATTTTTAGTCGACAAAATAATGATCAGAAAAACTGTAATGGTTTTAGAGCATCAAGCAATGTAATTTAAGCTAATCAATATTCATTCTCAATATGACAAGATGTTGTCATGGAGCATATGAAACGGATACTACGAACTCATTCTATGATTTGAAAATTGATTTTTGAATTCATGAAAAAGCATTATGTATTTTGAAGAACGACAAAGAATACGTTCCTTTTTGTTCTAAGAATGATGTTAGGACCGTCTGAAAAATGTTCATTAGTTATAGAAATCCATTCCTTACATTTCGAACAAAGAACGCATGGAAATCATCTCAACAGTCAATGGAACGGTTCAGATTGTTTTTCATTCAAATGAAAAACGATTTTGAATCGAAGTAAAAGCTTTCTATAATAGCATGGAACAGCAAAGAATGCATTTCTTCAGATGCAGAACGTATTTCTGTCAGTAGGAACGCATTCATCAGACTATAGAAAACGTTCTTCATGAGTAAGATAGCTTTTCATGTTTCGATGAATACCTTTACTTCCTTTTTTTTTCAATATTTTTCATTGGGACATCATAGGAATTGTCAGATGGATTATCAGTTTTATTCGATACTATACTAATACATTCTAATATATTTTAATTAAAAAATAATGAACTTTTTTCTTGATTTTCCATATGTAGATTGTACTGAAGAATATTTAAAAAAACAGTTTTGTATATATGCGAAAATAAAATCTTGTCAGCTTCAAGAATGAAAATGCACAAATAAATATATCTGTTCTTTTTTTTTCTCCATTCTTGATAAATAAATAAAAGATTGATTGAAAATGACTATCATTTTTGATAAACAATTTCAATTAGAGTATAGAATCTATGAAGATAAACTCCTTGATTTTAAAAGATTTGCTTTATAGATCGATAATAATGTTTTTTCTCGTCATTCTTTTGTCTCAATTTTTGATTTGAATCAAATTGAAAGATGTATTCAATTAAGTGTCTCAACTTTCTCTTATGATTATTCAAGAACTTCACATTGAATTACCATATGTAATTCGTCATATATTTGATTCGTCATTATGTGATATAGATAATGATTGTGAGGGTGTGGGTGTGGGTGGGTGTGGGTGTGGGGTGTGGGTGGGGTGTGGGTGTGGGTGTGGATGTGGATAGAAAACAGAATAGAATACGCACACCTACGCCTACACCCACACCCATACCTCACACTCACACCCACATCTACACCCACACCCACACACCTATACCCCACACCCTCTAAGGAGGAAACTTTTGTCGCCTACTGTACATAGTGATCAACCATGTTGGTGTGATCCATCGTGAATGTTTTCGAAAAGTTCAACTTATAAACTGAATTTTCATGGTTGTGGAGTTTTAGAACTAGTCATTGGTTCGTATGTATGAATGATTTATAGGTTTCAGAATTATTACTACTCATTTGCAAAAAAAGGTCCCACAGATTTTTCTTTTCTTTTATGGTTTATTGTCCAGCGCAATAAGTTAGAGAGATCGATTCAATAAAAAGACTCGGTTTTATTAATATAATGCAATGTTTTTATGATTATAAACTTTTTTTAAAATAAAAATAAAAATTCATATATTTTCGATATGCATTTCACCAAAATAAATCGAAAAAGCCGCCAAAATATCCTAAGATCAGGACCGAGACTATCAGTTTCATTGCATGTCTTTTCAAAAATTCTTTGTGATAAATAAACAGATTTAAGATTTCTATTGCAAGTCGTAATAGGTAATCAAATTTTAACCAAGAGTTTGATATTACTTTCTATTACGACTGATTTTGATTAAATCGTTTTATTTTAATATTATCATCATCATTATGTTTTAACTTCGATGAAACAATGATCTGAAAATGTTCTGAAAAAAAAAATAATAAATATTCATCTGAATATGGTTTCTCGACAAAAGCAAATATAAAAATGAAAGTGAAATAAAAAACATGCTTGTACTCCTCATTGCAGTCATAAAAAGATTTATTCAAATATTGATATTCTGAAGAGAGACAAGACTTTTGAATAGTAGACTTTCTGTAGTGAAAGACAGAAGAACGTTAAAAAAAAGGTCGTTATTTTATAAGTATTAAAACGTCGTGTGTGATGGATGAAAACTAATGAAACAGCAATTACCAATAGACATAAAGATTAAATATCAGAAATATTCGATGGTTGGTTGGTCGATATCTATAATTTCTTTGTTGAAAGTTAATATACGTCATGTAAAAAGTGTGTCCATACAAAATTGCGTACTTCATAGAGTTGTCTGATATTTTTAGTTGTATTTCTAAAGAGAAAGAAAAAGGTTTTATATCTAATGCTTAAGTGCATATTTATCTTTGATAAGCAATACATTGTTTTTTTTTTCTATATAAAGGAAAGGAGTAAAATGCATTTGCTGTTGCTATTCTCTATTAAATTCTACATTACTGAAGTAGTGCGTCGAAAATGGTAACACAAGGTAAACATTTAAGTTTTAATGAGAAACAACTCTTAGAAAGAAAATATAGTCATTAAAAACTTGTTAACTTCGTTACTACTTACTTTTTCCATCGAATTAAGTAATACTGACTTAGTAAACCAAGAACACGTAAGAGAAAATGATTCTCTTGGCAACTGAATTATCATTCTACCATAGGTTTTTTTTCCCGTTTTGAAGATCATTGAAGAGAAAATAATATAATTTTTCAACATATTGATAATAAAGTCATTTTGAGAGTATGAATGAGTGTCGACATTCTCTTATTCCGCATTGAGATCCATGCCCACAGTTTGATTGTTGTATATAAACCAGATATTATCTTAACATATTGTTTTTCAGTATTTAAAAAACACGATACAATGATTTTATAATGACAGAAATCCATTAAAATAAGAGATCGATTGCTTGAATATTTGAGTATCTAGAACTACGACAATATCTTCATATTCACTATAGTGTCAATATTTCTCTAGCAAGCAATATATTTCTGAGAATAATGGGCAAGTGTAGAGAGCATTTTTCAAGTTTGAAGTCGATTTGTCTAACAATTATTGAACTGTGTCTTACACGACCACAACAATTCAATGAGCTTCAATCGCACTGTCACCATGTATAACCAGAGTACAGGGACTACAAAATGAGGGAACTCTCGACCCATAAAATCTTTTTCTTTCTGAGTCATGAAGTCCACAATGGTGACAGACCATATAAATTATTACTCTATTGCACTTCATGCTATTGCGGCGTGGATTTTGCTGATGATCTACATTCATCGAGAACTATGTACATAACTACTTTTAGAATTACAATTATTGTACTGAGTGAGATCGGAAGGGGAGAAACTTTGGCCAGTATAATCCTATGTGTTCAACTTGAATTCAATTATTGAATATTTGAAACTTGAAAAAATGGACTTGCAAGTTATTCAAATTTTCAAGAATTCAGTTACACAATTCATATAAGATGCCTAATGCGAGTTTGAATATACATGAAATTCTTACAGCTCGATATCACTCTGAACATTCATTACTTTGCAGAAGTGTTTTTGCCTGTGTAACCAACCTTTTATGTCAGTCTAGCGTCTTTAGAGGAGCCACAACCAATCCTCATTTCTGTGTGCACAGTGAACTAAGTGTCGGTAATTTCTTCAACCGCACCTACATTCAAACCTAGATTAAATCTTTGACCATTATATTCGTTCTAACACGAGTGCCTTTATCGCAATTATAATTGTCGAAATGTATAGGCTTTGGCTTTGACTATGTAGATGCCGGTGAACTTTCGAATTTTCGTTTTTGAAGTCGAATTAGACAGCTACTCACTGTTTCAGTGTTCAATTTTTCTAACAGTGCGGAGACAGGGGAATACTAAATCCGTCTCAAAGAAATATACACAAATATACTAAAAGTTAAGCAGTTTGACAGTTTAATACCTGAATATGAGTTTTGAATACTTGAATAGAAAAGTTGAACAGTTAAATTCAAGAATTCAATTATAAAGCTGGACCCTATTGAATAATTCTATTAAAATAGGTATTACAAGTGTAGATTTACAACGTCATGATTCATCTATCATGTATATACAATTACTGAAAGAAGTATTTCTTCAAATGGAAGTTGATGATAAAGCAAAGAAAGAATTATTTCAATTTTGTCGTAAAACGAATATAGGCATATTAGGAAGAATGAATATCATCGGTGAATTTGAAAGATATTATCATATGCATACACCCATGTGGTGGTACACTAGAGAATCTTTTATTCATGACATGATTAATCGAGTATTACGATTACAAGATATTGATGCTATTATTCAAACGAGATTCTTTATACAAGATCTTCATCAACAAATCGAACGATTGTACGAACCACCATCTAAAAAATTGACACTTTATCGAGGTCAAGGACTATCGTACGGAGATTTTCAGCAGCTGCGTCAGTTGAAAGGTGGTCTTTATTCGTTTCATTATTTTCTATCGACAACTATGGATCGGGATACAGCTCTTACGTTTGCTCAAAGCGCTCGACAGGATTCTCGCTTGATTGGTATTATCTATCATATAAATATTGATCCTGTCTCTCTCAAGTCGGCTTTATTCGCTTCATTGGATAATGAGAGTTATTACAAAGTGGAAAACGAGTTTTTATTTACTATGTATACGATATTTCGAGTCGGAGAAATAATACAACTTGAACCAGAATTGTGGCAAGTGGAACTTTCACTAACAAGTGATAACGATAAGGATTTAAAGAAACTTACTGAAAATATTCGACAAGCAACACAAGGATCAACAGGATGGAGTCGACTTGGTAAAATGTTGCTGACAATGGGGAAGTTCGATAAAGCTGAGAAAGTTCTCCAAATACTTATCAACAAATCATCTGAAGATGATTTAGAAGAACTTGGTCATCTTTATCATCTAATGGGTTTAGTTAAAGAAAATAAAAAGGAATACGACCAAGCAATGGTGTTCTATGAAAAGGTACTCAACATCTATCGATCATTACCCGACTCGAATTATTTACATTTGACTAAACTTTACAATGACATTGGTTCAGTATATCTATTTAAAAAAGAATATTCCAAAGCACTAGAATATTATGAAATGGCACTGACCATACAAGAAAAATCTAATCCTTTAAATTATTCGGATTTAGTAATTACATATGGCAATTTGGCAGAAATTTATAAACACTTACGTGATTATTCTCAATCTTTACGATTCTATCAAAAGGAGTTAGATATTTATAAAAAATCTACTCCTGTCAATTATTTAAAATTGGCTACCAGCTACGAAAATATTGCTGAGATTCATTACCATATGAAAGAATATTCCGAAGCATTACAATTATTTCGAAAGGTGTTGAAAATTCGAGAAGATCATTTGCTTCGAAATAATACAAAACTAGTTATTAGTCATAAAAATCTTGGCAAAGTACTTGACAAATTGGGATATTATCTAGAAGCAATCGAACATTATCAATATGCACGTTATATCTTGGCAAAATCTGCTCCGGTGAATTTTTCAGAATTGACCATGATTTGTTATAAAATGGCTGAGATCTATAAGAAAATAGGGAACAAGCTAAAAACACTCGAGATATATCAAGAGACGTTAATAAACTTGGATAGATCATCACATCGAAAAAAAGCAATTTCAGCGACTATACATGACAATATTGGTCAGGTTTATGAAAGTATAGGTGAATACGGAAAAGCAATCATGTCTTATAGACAAGCTATTCAGATTGAACAACTATTATCGACTCAAAACGATTTTCAACTTCAATTATATAAAAAACATCTTGCTCAAGTTCGAAGAAAAATTAAATAAACATTGAATATAAAAGATGAAATCGTGTTAGAAAACATTTCATTATGTGGGTGTGGGTGTGTCAGCATGGGTGTCGGTGTGGGTCAAGAACGATCTAGAACTTAAGAGGGGGGGGGATGTACCCCCCTATGGTATACATATTTTTTTACCAGATTGTAGAGGAAGTGAAACTGTATATATCCTGAGATTTTTTCGGCAAACGGACCTACTTTGATGGAGTTACAGCTTTCGCAAGGTATAGATCTCTAGAGACCCTCTACCAGTATTGGATTTTGAAATTTTTTTTTTCAGCAAAATTTTACAGTTGATGATTTGGCATTTGATAGAGTAAGCCGAGGTGTATATACCCTGAAATTTTTTCGGATGATTGCATGATAAATCCTAGAGAACACGCGAACTTTCCATAAAAGTGGATTTTCACTGAAAAAAAGTCGGTTTCTGAAACCTTGCCTGCGATTTCAGGATTTTAACCCATTGTAATTTTTATAATGTTATTATAGAAAGATGCGCCATAAAATTTTGCATATACTGAGCGGATTAGAATCTTCATTTTGGATGATTTTCGAGAAAAAAAAATTAATTTTCGAGCATGTCCTGAATTACAAAAAATGCAAAAAAATGCTTGAGGTCGTTAAAGGCACATTTTTTTAATTCAAATTAAATATATGGTTCTTTGTTATATACCATTCGATAGAGATTTAAATTAGCTACAAAACCATATATAAACTTACGAAAAAATATTATACCATAGTATACTTAAGTAAATGAATACTTCAGAAAATAACAGAAATCTGCTTCCAGTAGTTGTTGTTAATGGGTAATTCCGTGGGGTTCCCACCACGAAATACAGAAGTAATATCTCTGCTTGGTCTTCAAATAGTATCATTGGATACAGCTTTTTGTACTGATCATTTTGCCTACCAAAATGTCAATCACTCAATACTATATAAGGGAGAAATCAACGAACTAGTGATATACGCATATTTCGTTCATTTTTCGACTCCAAATATGGTCTTTTCCAGTATCTTAGACAGCAATCCTTTTAATGTCTTCTAAATCCAAATTTCAACTTTCAATTCATAATCAGCATGAGAAACTCCATCGAATAAGCTATTTTTTGCTGTCCATTCATCTTGCCTAAAGTCTCTTGGAACATCCATTTATTCCGTGTTTATGCTGCCAAAATATTAATTTATATTCAAAAAGAAGTTTTGTCCTAGTGTGGAGTTGGATTACCAACGAATGTGAACCTAATATTACTATTCTGAGAATCAACAATCATTGTCAATTAGTTTTTACTAGTTTATCTGCCACTTTATCAGAACTAATGTGATCATACGTAAGATGCCTCTGACGGATCGAAGAAACTTTTTGCTCCAATTTTACTAGAGATACTTCTAGTTCGATAGAGCTATGTGTCCTGATTACAAATACAGCATTTTTATAAATGATTAGTCGAATAATAAGAAACATCTAGAGCACTTTCCGGGACCCCGGAAAACCGGTTTTTGACCTGGAAGTCCATCAAATTTCAATCAGAATCTGACAAAAAGAGATTCATTTGACCCAGAATTTTATTCTCTATCTGAATATATAAAAACATCCCAACTAATAATATATATTTGAATCGATAAATGGCCAATACCACCCGAATTGGGGTATATTCTTAACGATGGGTGTGGGTGTGGAGTGGATGGGGTGGGTGGGTGTGGGTGGGGTGTAGGGTGTGGGGTGTGGGTATGGGTGTGGTGTGAGTGTGGGTGTGGGTGGGTGTGTGGGGTGAGTGTGGGTGTGGGAGGGTGTGGGTGCGGGTGTGTGGGTGTGGGTGCGGGTGTGGGTGTTGTTATCTTTATTGCCTCACACCCACACTCACACCCACACCCACCCACCCACACCCACACCCACACCCCACCCACACCCCACCCACACTCATAAGCGCTCGATTTAAATCAAATGTATTAAAATTGCTCAATTGTTTTCGTATATTTGATGTGTCGGAAGTAACTAATGAACCAGAATATGGTATACAAGAGATTAATACGATTAAACAACAATACCCTAATGATTTTAATGATGACTTACTGACCGAATGGAAAGTATTTCGCAAATATTTATTTGCACAAAAGCAACAAACATCTACAAATTTAACACAACGACAACACTGTATCAATTTAGTTAAAAAAGGAATGATGAGAGACATATACCCACAATTATCATTAGCTGCTGAAATTTTTTTATGCGCACCAATTAGTACAGCAACCATGGAGCGCGATTTTAGTAGAATGAATCGAATATTAACTGGTTTACGAAATCGCTTAACAACAGAACATTTGGAACAATTAATGAGAATATCAATAGAAGGACCAGCTGATTTAGATAATGATATAAAAAATTTAATTATTGACTGTTGGAAAAGTAAAAAATTACGGAAAATTTCGGTTTAATATAGATTTATTGTTTTCCTCTCAATATTTTTCTTCTCAATGTGTTTTCTCCTCAATGTGTTTTCTTTTCAAAGTGTATTCTCATATTGTATTGCTAACAGAAGCAGTGTGATGGTATATATGAAAAAAATAAATAAGAATCTTGGTGTGCGTTTGCTGTATAGCAAAAAATTTTTTGGTCAGCAGCCCCTACAAAAGTTTCAACCGCCCACTCGAAAAATGAAACTTAGATGCATCTACTGGGCCAGTAGATGCATCACTGGGCACTACTATAATCATACTTTTCAATAAAAACCACTTATTGATGGATGATAATAATAATTGGAGTTCGTTGAATATCGCCTTTAGATAAATGACAAACTAAATAAGGTACAAATGCCAAAATTAAATGTGTGAAGTCATGGTATGTGAATAAGAAATTTATTATAAATTTTAGTACCATCAATAGAATGTTAGTATCATATATATCAGTTAGTCGAGAATATATGATTAAGGAGAAAAAATTTCAAATTAACTGGATCATCCTAGAAAATATAAAACAGTATTCATAAATGGATAATTCTATTATCATCGATTAAAAAATAAGATAGATAACTGATTGAAAAGCTCGATTTTTCTAAAATTCACATGCAGATATTCGTTCTAATATATCATGAATACATTCTCTTCTGCAATGATGATTAAAATAGTTATATGGGCATTCTTAAAATCTAACAGATAAATGATCGATAATGATACAGCTGGAAAATTTTAGACTAACGTTCGTATGATGGCGGCACATATATAAGACAAATATTATTTTTATGTAAAACAAATTATAAATGAAGATTTAACATGACTATTTGCATAATATAATAATCATCAATATGTGATTCAAACAAATTTTGTCTATATTAAAATCAGGCATGGGTCTGACCGTGAGTGAAGTTAAATACAAGTCTCGAAACACCCGTGTTCACACCACTCACACTGTTTTGAAAAAAGATTCAGTAATTTTTCGGAGAGTAAGTGCGCAAAACAATGAAATATTGTTTGAACATAAGTGGATGAAGGCAAAAACATTTCAGCTTGGGAATCTATTTTAATTATTGTGACTAGTAATAAGAGCTCCTGACATTGTTATTTACTTTCTTTCATTTCTTTTGTTTGTAGCATCAGTGTTTACTGTACAAATATAAGATTTATTCGACACCA